>QNGE01002368.1:24112-40526 GCA_008508345.1 Paragonimus westermani
GTGAGGAAGCTGTCTCGCTAATGACGCCATACTCTCACTTGCAGCTCGGTTGTGTTGTTTGCAAGGTGTAGGCACCTTGATGCTGAATGTTTGAATATAGACGTAGTCATTTTCAGTAGTTAGGTCCCTTCGAGTCCCTTTCTTCTACCTTCGCTCGTTCTATATAGAGTTCGCTTTTTGTTCATGGTTGTGTGGCAGTTAAGCATTAGTGTGAACCACTGATATATTGCTGTCTATGACGATGATGACAAGCCAGACGGAAATTTCCTACATTTTATCTGCGTCAGGAGGTATTATCACTCACTCCAGACGGATTATTGTGCTTGAATGACAGAATTGTTACTCCTGCAACTCTTCGTAGAGCTGTTCTGGACGATTTACATACTGGACATCTTGGAGTTGAAAAGATGACGTCTCCAGCCAAATTAACGTGTTGGTGGCCCGAGATTGATGCTGATATTTGTCGTCTGGCTAAAAGTTGTTCATCTTGCCATCACAAATTCCACAATTCACCATCTAACTAGACGCCATGGCTGATGTCAACTAAGGCCTGGCAACGGATCATGCGGATTACTGTGGTCCTTTTCTTGACAGGTATTATGCACTTATAGAGAATGACTCCTGTTCGAAGTGGCCAAAGGCGGCATTCACAACAACGCCCACTGCAGAATTCACTATGTACACATTCAGAAGAATATTCAGCAGAGAAGGTATCCCTCTTGTGTTAGTGATTGACAATGGTATCTATGTCACTGCCAACCTTCTAACTACTTGGTTCAACGGTGTTGGATGCAAGCATCTGTTTACTCCTGCTTGACATCCCTGTTCTAGTGGTCAGGCTGAGAACTTTGTTGAAACACTCAAAAGTGCTATAGCCTCTCGTCAGTGTACTACATTCAGAGACATTGAGAAAGGTTTTGACAGCTTCTCGCCTCAATATCGCACTGCCTGCCATTCAACTACACATGAAAGTCCCGCCGAACTTTTTAAAGGACGGTCTTTGAGGTCAAACTTGATGTGTATTCAATCCTCTGAAGCCACCTTTTACCGTGGTAATGACTTGAGACCGTCATCTGGTTTACTTCTAAAGAAACTTGGCAAATGCTTATACCAACTTCTAGACGTTGATGATTTATCTGTACATAGTTGACACGTGGATCAGATACGTTCCAAATTCTGGTGTGACTTCAGGTAATAGTGATTCGAATTCGAAACAAGTAATTAAAATCATCATTCGTTGGTCTTCAAGGCTGAAAATGAAATCCAGAAAAGATTTCAAGAACCCACAGTCTCATTCAACGTGTGGTGGATGTGATGAATATCACTGAACATATAATTTCACGTCAATTATTGATCTTTGGGTTGTACACTTGTGAAACGGCGCGTAATTCTAATACAAGCGTTTGATTGTCGTTCATTTGTTGTGTTCTGCTCAATTCGGATATACCGGCCACTGGTTTCGCGTTAAGTTCTATCTATTCACGAAACATCACGAACACGTCCACGTCCCACTCTCATAAGTCTCGAGAGTTTGCTAGTCAAGCCCTTTGTTGAAATAGCTAACGTCAACCAAACTCCGACAAATATACACCGGAAACTACATAAAAAATGTAGGCGTTCCTTGAAGCGGATCTGACTGTTGTTGGCAAGTCAGTAAATCATGGATCAACCGTGTACTGATATTTACTTCCTTCCGACAAAGTTGAGTTTGCTGACCTGAGTATAAGCAGCTTCTTTCTCTCATGCCCTCATCGTAGCGCAGGCGTCGACACAATTGCTGTCAGGCTCTGAATGCGTCAGACTGGAATCATGACATAATGCATAGGCACAATGATCTTTAAACCGCATAGCTAGAAGATCCGAACTTTTGAAATCCGGACCGCCACGGAAGTACGAATATTCGCACGCTCATTTTGGGTGTAATGGATGTGATGAAGATGACTGACATGCTTCGTCTCCTATTTTTACGCCATTGTTCCGCTGTTCCAATATCCTGTACAAGTAACACATATGATTTAAAGATACGCGTTCTGTGCCACTGTGTCTGATAGTGTTCCTCGATCTTTATACGTTTGGTCGTTGTTCCACATAGTTGAATTCTAATTACAACAAAACCTCACGTGATATTAGTACTTTTACGTCGATTAGTATAATAACCGACGCTAATTGGTATAATGTTTCATGATGATTGGTTAACCAGCAGCTATTGTTAGAATGATTTTCATGTGGCATTGAAAACTTCGAGAGGGATTTGACGTTAGTCTGGTTTATAAGGCCGACGTTCAAATTGAACTCCATATTTCATAGCACATAATTTGTCAGGTGGTCACCAAGGTAGGTTTGAGGTAGAGGAGGCAGTAGAAGTATTGATTCGAGGTTTCAGTGTGGTTGTTTAAGGTATACAGGAAGGGTGTTTCGCAGTGGTGTGTGGGGAGATTTTTCATGACAATCCGTTAATACCAGTTATCTCTAATAGCCAGAAGTGTTGTAAGCCTTATAATCCGGGCATTTGCCAAGTTGAGTCTATATATATGGGGGAAATATGCAATCAGATCAAAAAACCGTTTTTATGCGTGTTCTAAATTCTAGAGTTTAAACGCGCTATTGTTGGCCAGTTATAAATAACGCAACGAGCAGACAAGAAATATGTTAGCGACACGCGAAATGGACGTGAGAGCGAGCGAAGAGTGAGATGAAACGTTAGTACAGCGAAACGACAAGCGAGCAGAGAGCGGAGTCGTACGTTCGAGTGTGCGGGCGACCTGCTGGTGACCATACGCGTTCAAACAAACATTTAGGCGCATACGAAAGTTGGTGAGGAGGAAGAATACACGTGTTATTCGTGACTTTAACGCAGTTAACAATGAACAAGTAGGGTCGCTTTAGAGCGCCCACGCTAGAAGACAACCACAGTGTTGACTCTGATAATGTGGGAGTTTTTCAGTTGACCGGATCCGCTGACTCGAGCATGAATGGTCAAGTTTACTTCTGCCACACAGGTCTCATCCACGTCCACTGGAAAGACGAGAGGAAACAGTTGGTTGGAAGAGCATGGTCAGACAGGTTAATAATCGTAGGCAGCAGGGGACCTGGGAACAGACACGTTGTGATTGGCCTAGTATTACCGTAGACTTGTTCACGTCCATAGTAGGTGATCTTCACGGGAATTCCAGCGTCTTCTCGCAATGCGCGATCTCAGCGACCCATGCAGATGATGGATGGCTAACTTCAGGTATCTAGAATGTACAGTGCTCACAAACAGAGAACGATAACCATACCTGGCTTCTGATTCCGTCGTGTTCGACAAGGTAAAGCTTTTTGTCTTTTCGAAAGAACATCTGCTGTAGGTCGAGCCATCTAAAATCCACTTGGTAAGGAGGTGCGACAACAGCAAAAACTAGATACGGCGGACGTCCAAGTAATCTGCGAATCGTACTGACCTCCGCAAATCTCTACTACATCTGCTGTGGGGGGTTGTCACCGTCAAGGCAGGCGGATTCACAACTGAAACCGAATCTGTACCAACGCTAGGTAACATACCGACCGAAGAGGGCGTTACAACTCGCAAATCAATTTCCCCATCGGATGCCTCTATAAACGCTGGCTTCAGTTCATTGATAGAGATCACCAGGCGTGTACCATTGCGTTGCAACACGAAGGTCCTGGCGTAGCGTGCGATTACACGGAGCGGTCCGGTATAAGGCGGGTGCAAAGGTCAGCGAGTAGTAACCGCGCGAACTGAAACATGAGAACTAGTTTACTGACGAGGATGTAAGTACATTGGCGTCGTCTGTTCTCGCGGTGATGGTCGGAGTCGTCTCATATGTTGGGTTAACCGCTCGCCGTCATCTGCGAAGTTGATGGGTCCCGTTGCGCGTGGGGCAAACAACTCACAGAGTAAACGTAAGCAGCACCCATAAACTAACTGAGCGGGGATGGTATGCAGGTGTGCCTTCATCGTGTCACGGATACCTAACAAGACTAGCGGCAAAACGTCGTGCCATGAGGGGTTGTTGCTAGCGGATATTAAACTTTTTAACGGCCGATGGAAACGCTCAACCAACCGGTTGGCTGCAGGGTGGGAAGCTGTTGTGCGAGTTTTACTACAGCCTAGCGCGTTGAGGAATGATGTGAAGGCCGAGTCTAAATGTGGCCCGCAATCAATAATCACTACAGCAGAGCAACCAAACTGAGCGTCCCAAACATCCAGGAATGCCCGCGCGACGGCTTCCGAGGAGCAAGCCGGAAATGGTACGGCTTCTGGCCAACATATAAACCTATATACGCATGTCAGGATGTAAGTACACCCATCCGAGCGTGGCAAGGGTCCGACCAGGTCAACATGCCCATGGTAGAAACGCTCATTGAGGGCTGCAGAACTTACCACCGTGGTACGCGTGTGGCGATGGATCTAAGATCTCTGGCAGTGTACACACGCTTTCATCCATGTGCGAACGTCGCGATTGATGTTGCGCCAGACGATGCGCTGTGTGACCACCTTGACTGTTGAACGTATGCCAGGGTGAGACATGTTGTACAACGTATAAAAAATTCGGCGGCGGGAGGCCAATGGAATAACCGGACGAGGAATGCCTCGTGAAGTGTCACAAATAAGCATCCATCCGGAGGAATTCATGGGAACACTTTCCAACTTAATGGAACGGGACCGTCGAAGTTGTTCCCACTCGGGATAGTTGTCCTGTGCGGCTGCGACTGCCGCCAGGTTGACTGAGCTTCTGTCGCGCTCAGTGTAGCATCAATGCACGAGAAAGCATCGGCGACAGGGTTCGCACTACCTGAAATATGACAAAAATCGGTCGTGAACTGAGCGATATAATCTAGGTGTCCGGTCTCTCTGGCGGAATACCTGTCCGTTGTCGAGCGTAAAGCATACGTTAGCGGCTCATGGTCTGTGGAAACGATAAGGTCTCTGCCGTAAATGACGTCGAAAATGGCAGATGCCGAGGTATATCTCCAACAGCTCCTTCCCGAAAGCACTATACCACGACTCTGTTGCTTGTAACCGTCTAGAGAGAAAGGCTAGTGGGACCCAGTGGGCACCGAGTTGCTGCTGCTGGACCGCCCCTACAGTCACGTCTAGTGCATCCTCGCTTAGCGCCTAGGGAGCAGACGGATGGAGATGCGACGGCGATGCAATATTGGTGGTAGCCCTTTTCAAATTAATAAGAGCCATTTTGCGGCCGTTGGAAATTAGAATGAGCGTGCCTTTCCTCTGAGTAGATCGCTGAGCGGTTGCATTAGACGGGCACAGCTAGGGATGAAACAGCGGTAAAAATCCACTAAATCATCGAAACGGCGAAGTTGTTTGAACGATGTTGGCTACGGGTAGTCCACTATTGCCTGTACTTTTCCAGGAATAGGTTCGATCCCTCTCGTGGATATACTGTGACCTAAGAATGCTACACGGAGCGCCCCGAGCGAGCATTTGGCCAGGTTTATGGTCTCCCTGTGGTGCTACAAACGGGTGAATGATGGGCACAAGTGCGCAGAATGTTCCTCCTGTGATGAGCTAGCCACCAAGATATCGTCTAAGTACGAATTAACACTGTCCATTCTGCGACAAACGTCGTGAATAAAACATTGGAAAGTCTGAGTGGCGTTGCTTGGACCAAACGGCATGCGTAAGAATTCAAAAAGCCCGAACGGTGTTGACTGCTGTCTTTGAGAAGTCTACGGGGGCCACCGCAATCTGGTTATAAGCGCTCACTAGGTCGATTCTTGTGAATATCTGATTCCCCGATAGGTTTGCCGTCAAGTCCTGAATGTGAGGAATTGGATACCCATCGGGAGTGGGTGCGTTGTTCAATGCTCGATAGTCGCCACATGGGCGCCAGTCGTTATCAGTCTTCTAAGGCACCATGTGCAATGGCGAAGCCCACGGTCTATTGAACGAACGGATAATGCCCAGTTGGAGCGCACGCTCAAATTCGGCTGGGGCAATTTTGAGGTTATCGGGAGCTCAGCGGCGTGGAGGACTTCGAACTGGCGGCCCTCGTGTGACAACCTGATGCGCGACGTCGGTTGTCACAGCCGGTAGTTTGTTAGCGGGCCGGATAAGGGCTTCCCATAAGGCTCGCAGCATAGGGCTGATCACAGCCGCGTGCGGCGGCTTGGCCCGAACATTTAGTTTTGTCGAGGTATCGACCAGACACGACCGACGTGTGCCGACCAGTAAATCGAAATGCCTGAGGAAGTCAGTGCCCACGATAGGGAAAGGTATATCAGTTACAAGAAAAACCCAGTGAAAATCGTGTCTGAGACCAAAGTTTAAATTCAACCGCTGGAGGCAGAAGATTCTAATGGGCGTACCGTTTGCAGCTCGGACAGTGGTGCAGGACCTGATCGCGCATCTGTTACTGAATGCGGGATGACACTAACCTCCGCTTCTGCGTCGATTAAAAAATGCATTTTGGATTTTAAATCTCTCAGATAGAGAAAGCGACTGCTGTTTGACTGGCCTGTGGCTGTCGTCGTTAGAACACGCCGTCCTGTTCATTCAAACGTTTGTTAGCACGACGGATACATTGCGATCGGCATCGTCGAGTGTTTTCACCATAAGTCTCATGACACTAACAAACACTACCAGTTTTCAGTCCGGGCGGTGATTGGGCGCGCGTTGGAGGAATTCTAGATGGTGACCTATTGCGTTGAATGTTGACGCGAAGATCCGTCAGTTTACACCGCAACTGAGCTATCTCGCTTTTGTTTCTAAAGGTCCGCGTTCACTGCTTTGCACATGTTTGCGATTTCGGCGTCCTTCGTGGGCCAACAAATGATCCGCCGGATGTTGGGGTTAGCTATCTGCCCAACTACTGCTGGCTGCCCCGTGCTCCGGAAACGTTCATGTATTGCATCGGCCGAAACCGCCAGGTCACTTAATAGACGTGAGGAAAACGCGGAAAGTAGTCCCTGTGTGTACTCAGGCAACCTTTGTATCCACAACTCTTGCAAAAGCCACTCAGACAACTGTGATTTGCCTGCTACATGTAGCATTTCCCGAGGAAAAACCGACAGCTTCTTGTTCCCCAACTGTAGCCGTTTGAACGGAAGTTTCAAACTCATTTTACCCAATAGCTGTGCTTCCTTAAGAGTCGTTAGCTTACCGGGCTCATAAAGATCGGTTTCCGACTCTGGTAAGATATCGCTAACCTGACGCTAATTTTCTCCCCTAATGGCGAAACACTTTAAAGATGGACTTGGAGGTTTTCCTTGAAGTGACCTTGAACTATTCAAAAAATTGCTCTCCCCACAACCTTGTAAAGAGGAAAATACCGGAACATCTCATTTTTGAGATTAAATCCGTGAGGCGAGCGAACTATCTCCTTTCTCCTTTGCGTACGTCAAAGTATCATAAACTACAGTCAGTTGCTCTTTGACCACGTCTTTTTTGACAGCAGACTTCACGTTTTTGCTACTGTTCAATTATTCGTTTTGTATCGTCTGTAAATATCTGTAGTGATCGCGCATAACCCTGCGTGCTTCTCACATATGCGTTGAGAAATACATATTAATTATTAATATCTCAGGGAATACGCGGTATAAACTGTGAGAATTTGTCCGAATCATTTGTTATGGGTCGGTTGCCGAACTCTATTTTCAGCACAGCGAACCGCAGCTCTGGATCGAGATACCCAAAAGCGGGAACAGCCAGCGTGATCACCGACACGAAAGATGAGAATTCGGACTTAACCTCTATAGTGCACATAGCGATCGAGCGAATGGAAACGGATGTACAAATTTATATATATATACAATATAAACACCAGAAAATTAATATGATGGGAAAAACTGAATTCAGGTATGCACTGTTGTATATCCTAAATGGGTCCACCAATTTGTAGATTTCAAACGCGCTATTGTTGGCCAGTTATAAATAACGCAACGAGCAGACAAGAAATATGTTAGCGACACGCGAAATGGACGTGAGAGCGAGCGAAGAGTGAGATGAAACGTTAGTACAGCGAAACGACAAGCGAGCAGAGAGCGGAGTCGTACGTTCGAGTGTGCGGGCGACCTGCTGGTGACCATACGCGTTCAAACAAACATTTAGGCGCATACGAAAGTTGGTGAGGAGGAAGAGTACACGTGCTATTCGTGACTTTAACGCAGTTAACAACGAACAAATAGGGTCGCTGCAGACTGTAACTCATATGAGGCCATTCTATTTGATGTAATAATGAGCGCTGACTTGACGTCTTTCAGCTATCCGGGCAGCGAGTGCACAACGACACACATGAGATAATTGATGTTCTTCCATCGGTTTCATGAGTATGCAACAGACCGAATGGTAGATTGGGGTGTGAGTAAATGATGGGGGTACGACGGATCATTTCAAACAACCTGTTTTCGAGAAGAGGCTGGTGGCGAAAACGGATATTTACGTAATATGCAGCTGACAGCTAAGTGTTTCCCTGGCTACATTAAAAAATTCATCAGGAAATACACAAAGTTTGAGAAGGTCATTGTGTTCGATAGCGTAAGGTAGCTGTCCAAGACCTTTTAAAACGCCGAATTTTTTTGTTGTATCTGATTTAATTCGGAAGTTTTTACCAGACATACGAATGTTTTACAATGAAGACGTTCACGCGTACCTTTGGCGAGCTAACAAATTTAACAAAGAGAAACCTTTCTTTCTTAGACCATACTTGGGACTGCGTTATTAGTGAACGACAAAGGCTGTAATGGCGGCCTCCGAAAGTATGAGTTTATTCAGGCACAAAGTCAGTCTTCACAACCAAACTGGATCAATACCAAGTTTTGATAGCATCCTCTATACTTAACTGAGGAAGAGTATTTTGTTGAGCTTTTGATAAATAATCGTCAGAGATTTTTAAACACAAGCCTATCAGACTTGTGTAGATGGCAGTAGGTAACTGTGCAATACTCGGGTTGACGTCAAGCACATTTTTTAAAGCGTCGGCTTTGTAGCCGTTTGAGACTGAATGTTCTTTTGGTACAGCCTACTGTCTTTTTGGTTACTGCCGCTTGGAAGCCTGCCTGTTCGGAGAAACTTGAGGAGCTGAAATATCATATTCCTGAATTTCGAACGGAAGTGGTGGCATTCACGGTGTGATCATCCAGTGTGACACAGACATTGGGTTTTGGAAGCCAAAGTGATGATGTTTGATTTCTGCTGAGAACGTAATCAGCCATGTGTTGCGCCACGACTACAGTGACGCTAGATGCTGTATATTTTGTAGACAGACAGTGATGTTGCTAAGCTGATGGAATGTGTAAATGACTTTGATATCGTCAGCAGACGGAAAGAGCTTGTCGTATACCATAACGTCGTGTGCGCCATTTATATAATTGAGGAAAGGTAACGGTCACAGAACGCTTCAACCTCCCCACTGGTCACGGACCTTGGTTTTGAGAAGTTCTCTTCCACTCTGACTATTTGGGTGTGACGTTCAGTACATGGCGAAAGTTAAGTGTACGAGGCATCTGGCATGGCAGAATACGCTAGTGTGATCAGGAGGCGCTTATAAAGCACACTGTCAATAGCCTTTGCACGTTTAACGGTACGATGGTCACCGCATTTCCTGCATCAGCAGATATTTGTGGTTCCAGAATTCCAACTGTCATGTCATGCGAGATGGCTTTCGATGAAAGTCAAACTATGAGAGATTTGTAAGGTTTTTCGACCTTCAGAACTCGGCAGTGCGTAACTGTATCATCCTATCAAAAATTCTGGCGCGGATTGACGTGTGGTTGATGGGACGATAGCTATTACCATCCTGCCTTGTGCAAGTTGTTTAAAGGAACATGTTGACTGACTTTTCCCACTAAGGAAGAAAAGTGCTGGATAGAGGTGATGATGAGAACAAATTACGTATAAGGTTGAGTATATTCTCATCTCCTTGTTTAATGGTTACTGGTGAGATAAGATCGGGTCCAGGATGAACTCGGGGTTTAATGGTGATTAGCTGTGAGTGAGTACTTCCAACCTCGATAAGAACTATTCAAAACTTTGCTAGTTTTCGACAGGGTAGAGACTGGTGATAAGGTGCATTATTCACCAAACGAGGTAGCAAAGGGCTAGTTGGTGGTTGCCCATACTTCAACAAGGTTATCAACAACCGTATCATCTTTGAGTCTGATAACTTTTATAGCAGGGTCCTTCCTGGAAATTTTTTCTCTTCAGCCGCATTAGTTTCATGCTTTTCTGCTCACTACTGAGCGAGAGCTTTTGTCCATTTTTTGACTCCGTTGCGTTCTATGCTCTATGTCCATCTGTGCCTCGAGTGAGTCTATCAGTCCCTTTTGTAGCCTTTTTTGTACTCACGAATCGACGCATTTTGACTTTATGGGGGCCAGAATGTCGACACAAAAATAAAAATATTTGATAACTTCCTTGGTTGTCGTGTTTAGGTCTAATATGAGAAAGATGATCCAAATTAAGGATTTTAATCAAGAGAAGAAGGTACTCCGATTAATGCATTCGATCGGACGGTAGAATATAACAAATAGTTTCATAGCTGTATTGCAATCGGCAAACACTTGACGACATTGTGGTCGCCTTCTGGAAATTTTTATAGGAAGAATATCTCTGCAGACGAGGTGACTTCAGTGACTATGGGATCCAAAATATGACCCTCTCTAGTGGAGGTCACGTCATGCTGGTTCCATCTTTTCAGTTGAGTACATGAAATAAATTCAGCTTGCTTTGGTGGAGCTGAGAATAAGGTCTGGGAGATGTTAGGCATATCGTAGTCATGCTAGAACTGATGTAACAGAATACTACCCAGCCAGTATTCACTATCGAAAACTGATCGAAAACGAAAAGTATAAACTCAGCGCGTTGACCCCTCTGTATTATTGTCAACCCTGGGAAATAGGACGTACAGAGAAATACGTCAAGCTAGCGAGGCACAGAGCGAGTTGTGTTTTTTGTTCCTGGACGGATGTTACGAAATGGATGGCTCGACTAGAACAAAGGTAGGCGATAAAGCCAAAATCAACTGAAGGGTACAGGTGAATGTGACCACCAAAATATTATTTGTTATAGTCGCTACGGTCATCACCTACTAGTTTGTATTTGCAAGGTATGGTTGATAAATGGTTCATTATCTCTAGAAGGTCAACCAATAACTGCTGGTGAAACTAGTAGCACTGCTACAGTTCCCAAGGCATATGAATGTTTCAGCTACATACAACAGCTTCATAGAGGAGGATATAGTAGCTTCCAAAGTGAAAAATTCATTGAGACGGTCTGCTGTTGAATTTGTAAGTGAAAATTGACGAACTCCGTAATAGGCGTTTACGGTAACAATTGTATGACAGGTGTGAGGCAGTATCTTCATTAAAAAGGACCCCACAAGGTCGGTTCCTCTTCCACTAAGTGCTTGGTTGGTAGTTCGAGTCAAGACTTGTAGTTATCATGTTATTCAGACGTGACATAACACAGCCCAGATATCCATCTACTACTAGGCGGTTACCAATTAACTTGGAGCAGGTGTTTGAACAACTTTTTGAGGATACCTAGTTTAGAGCTGTGTTGCGCTGACATTGGAAAGCGAGTGATATTAGCGTTAGCTATAAGCGAAAGCTGACTGTGGCTGGGTCTCTTGTACATGGTGGCACAACAAATTCGGTAATATCCATCACGTGGGGTTCGTTACTACCTCGGAGTAGTGATCAGGTTTTTGTGCTGTTCTGAGCCGGCGGATTATGCTAACTAGGACCTTGATCCTAAGGGGTTCGAGTGCGTCATTGTGGATGGGGTTTGCATTGTGATCTAGTGAGGGCTGAGGTTTGTTGTTGACTGGCCTGGACTTTTTGTATGACCTGTTTGTCTCTGAAATGGTATTGGTCTTTTGTGTGTGCCGAATTCATAGAAGTGTGGCTCTCGAGCCACAATCGACTGTTGCTGGTGATGTATACTGCTAAGTTTGTGTTTGTCACCCGCCGGCTTGCGTTGCGGGTTATTGAACTAAAAGCTTTGTCTGACGGCCTTAAACGTCCCCATGTCTAGGTATTGATGTGCTTGTACTTCATGACCACACACATCAGGATTACACAACACAAAGTGAATAGCATGCTGAACTGGCTGTAACGTAGGATAAACCGTGTCGCCCTATCCGCTGTGTCCGTCAAAATGGATGGGCATAAGCATGCTAATACCAGCCCTCCATCTCTCATTGACACCCCTGCACAAAATATAGAGCAGACAACGCCCACGCACGTCTCAGCGACAGGCAGCAACCGGGTGTTAAACGAATGGGGTACTAAGGGACAAGAAGTGACTTTCAGCACGCAGTTGTATTCCGTCTAACAAGCACTCCTCCATCTACTACTCCCGAGGGTATATCGCAAGAGGTGAATGGACGGATCCCCACAGCAGCTACCGGGAAGATCGGTATTGGACACCGAGAACATCCGAAACGGTCCCTCAACAACAAAGCGACCACCTTCAACTTGATAAGAAAGAATAACGCAACGCTTGCAGCCTCCAAAGTTCTAGTGGCCACTGAAGACAAGAAGGCGACGTTCCGGAGTACCCGTTGTCACCTTGCTGAACGTGTTCGCGGAAACTTGGACGACTGATGGATGAATCAAGGTGAGCCGATGTAGGACTACGCTGAGCACTGACAACACAAACAGTTTTACGATCTGATTAAGGCGAATCCCGGTCTGTTCATCCAGTCTACTATACCACTGTTTGACGAGGACACCGGCTGTTCGTGCATCCTCTCGAAAGGCATCATGAGAGTTCAGCGTGAACGCTTTGTAACCTAATAAACCGCATTGCTACCATTCATTAAGTGATCTTAGACATCCTGTCCCAACAGGCTGTCAAACCGTCGCCTGCACTCACCCCGGAAGTAACACCTCATGAGTTTAAGGATGCTGCTTGTTCAAAAGAAAGGGTAGCAAGCAGCGCGGCACCAATCTGTCGGTCTGTGCAGGTAAGGTGCATGTAAGAATCCTTCTGAACGGACCAAATGACGATGTTTTGGAGGCCAGTTAGGATTCCGAACAAGTCGCAGCACCATCGACTTGGTGTTTGCTGCTCGATGGCTTCGAAAGAAACGCCGGGAATGCAACCAGCCCACACATGCCTTGCTGGTGGAATTTACCAAGATCTTTGATCCTGTGATCAGTGAGGCGTTGTGGACGGTGTCTGATAAGTTCGGGTGTTCAGGCGAGTTCGTCACTTTGATTAGAATGTTGCATTCGGGGTTGAAGGTGAAAATACAGTCGTGTGGTTCGACCCGTGATGATGTTGACGTTGTCACTGATGTGAAGCAGTGTTGTGTTCTGGCCCCGGTCCTACCTAGTTTATATTTGACGGTCATGCTACCACTTACACTTCGGGGCTCGGTGGAGTGCGCACTGCGGTTGGGTACCGGACGGAGGGAGGCCTGCAGAGTATTCAACGTTTTGGTAGCCAAAGTAGATTAGCTACCTCAGCAATTAGCAGGCGTTTGTTCCTAGATGACAGTGCACTGTTCGCGCACGGCGAAGACGAAATACGGCGACTGGCCACAGCTTCCGCGTGGGCGCTCTAAAGCGACCCTACTTGTTCATTGTTAACTGCGTTAAAGTCACGAATAACACGTGTATTCTTCCTCCTCACCAACTTTCGTATGCGCCTAAATGTTTGTTTGAACGCGTATGGTCACCAGCAGGTCGCCCGCACACTCGAACGTACTACTCCGCTCTCTGCTCGCTTGTCGTTTCGCTGTACTAACGTTTCATCTCACTCTTCGCTCGCTCTCACGTCCATTTCGCGTGTCGCTAACATATTTCTTGTCTGCTCGTTGCGTTATTTATAACTGGCCAACAATAGCGCGTTTAAACTCTAGAATTTAGAACACGCATAAAAACGGTTTTTTGATCTGATTGCATATTTCCCCCATATATATAGACTCAACTTGGCAAATGCCCGGATTATAAGGCTTACAACACTTCTGGCTATTAGAGATAACTGGTATTAACGGATTGTCATGAAAAATCTCCCCACACACCACTGCGAAACACCCTTCCTGTATACCTTAAACAACCACACTGAAACCTCGAATCAATACTTCTACTGCCTCCTCTACCTCAAACCTACCTTGGTGACCACCTGACAAATTATGTGCTATGAAATATGGAGTTCAATTTGAACGTCGGCCTTATAAACCAGACTAACGTCAAATCCCTCTCGAAGTTTTCAATGCCACATGAAAATCATTCTAACAATAGCTGCTGGTTAACCAATCATCATGAAACATTATACCAATTAGCGTCGGTTATTATACTAATCGACGTAAAAGTACTAATATCACGTGAGGTTTTGTTGTAATTAGAATTCAACTATGTGGAACAACGACCAAACGTATAAAGATCGAGGAACACTATCAGACACAGTGGCACAGAACGCGTATCTTTAAATCATATGTGTTACTTGTACAGGATATTGGAACAGCGGAACAATGGCGTAAAAATAGGAGACGAAGCATGTCAGTCATCTTCATCACATCCATTACACCCAAAATGAGCGTGCGAATATTCGTACTTCCGTGGCGGTCCGGATTTCAAAAGTTCGGATCTTCTAGCTATGCGGTTTAAAGATCATTGTGCCTATGCATTATGTCATGATTCCAGTCTGACGCATTCAGAGCCTGACAGCAATTGTGTCGACGCCTGCGCTACGATGAGGGCATGAGAGAAAGAAGCTGCTTATACTCAGGTCAGCAAACTCAACTTTGTCGGAAGGAAGTAAATATCAGTACACGGTTGATCCATGATTTACTGACTTGCCAACAACAGTCAGATCCGCTTCAAGGAACGCCTACATTTTTTATGTAGTTTCCGGTGTATATTTGTCGGAGTTTGGTTGACGTTAGCTATTTCAACAAAGGGCTTGACTAGCAAACTCTCGAGACTTATGAGAGTGGGACGTGGACGTGTTCGTGATGTTTCGTGAATAGATAGAACTTAACGCGAAACCAGTGGCCGGTATATCCGAATTGAGCAGAACACAACAAATGAACGACAATCAAACGCTTGTATTAGAATTACGCGCCGTTTCACAAGTGTACAACCCAAAGATCAATAATTGACGTGAAATTATATGTTCAGTGATATTCATCACATCCACCACACGTTGAATGAGACTGTGGGTTCTTGAAATCTTTTCTGGATTTCATTTTCAGCCTTGAAGACCAACGAATGATGATTTTAATTACTTGTTTCGAATTCGAATCACTATTACCTGAAGTCACACCAGAATTTGGAACGTATCTGATCCACGTGTCAACTATGTACAGATAAATCATCAACGTCTAGAAGTTGGTATAAGCATTTGCCAAGTTTCTTTAGAAGTAAACCAGATGACGGTCTCAAGTCATTACCACGGTAAAAGGTGGCTTCAGAGGATTGAATACACATCAAGTTTGACCTCAAAGACCGTCCTTTAAAAAGTTCGGCGGGACTTTCATGTGTAGTTGAATGGCAGGCAGTGCGATATTGAGGCGAGAAGCTGTCAAAACCTTTCTCAATGTCTCTGAATGTAGTACACTGACGAGAGGCTATAGCACTTTTGAGTGTTTCAACAAAGTTCTCAGCCTGACCACTAGAACAGGGATGTCAAGCAGGAGTAAACAGATGCTTGCATCCAACACCGTTGAACCAAGTAGTTAGAAGGTTGGCAGTGACATAGATACCATTGTCAATCACTAACACAAGAGGGATACCTTCTCTGCTGAATATTCTTCTGAATGTGTACATAGTGAATTCTGCAGTGGGCGTTGTTGTGAATGCCGCCTTTGGCCACTTCGAACAGGAGTCATTCTCTATAAGTGCATAATACCTGTCAAGAAAAGGACCACAGTAATCCGCATGATCCGTTGCCAGGCCTTAGTTGACATCAGCCATGGCGTCTAGTTAGATGGTGAATTGTGGAATTTGTGATGGCAAGATGAACAACTTTTAGCCAGACGACAAATATCAGCATCAATCTCGGGCCACCAACACGTTAATTTGGCTGGAGACGTCATCTTTTCAACTCCAAGATGTCCAGTATGTAAATCGTCCAGAACAGCTCTACGAAGAGTTGCAGGAGTAACAATTCTGTCATTCAAGCACAATAATCCGTCTGGAGTGAGTGATAATACCTCCTGACGCAGATAAAATGTAGGAAATTTCCGTCTGGCTTGTCATCATCGTCATAGACAGCAATATATCAGTGGTTCACACTAATGCTTAACTGCCACACAACCATGAACAAAAAGCGAACTCTATATAGAACGAGCGAAGGTAGAAGAAAGGGACTCGAAGGGACCTAACTACTGAAAATGACTACGTCTATATTCAAACATTCAGCATCAAGGTGCCTACACCTTGCAAACAACACAACCGAGCTGCAAGTGAGAGTATGGCGTCATTAGCGAGACAGCTTCCTCAC
>QNGE01002368.1:52062-99966 GCA_008508345.1 Paragonimus westermani
CGGAGGATAACTTCTCATGTACTTCCGTAGAACAGCATAACCGTCCAACGAACACAAACCTTACCTCAGCGAGCTCCGAAAATTAGCGAATAAAGATGTCTGACTTTACGATGCAATTTAAACAAACGTCACTTATTTTGGTAAAAAGATGAATGCAGATTTCGAGGTGTTGTTCATTGAAGTTCACTTTTAGAAGAATTCTTTCATGGGATGCTTGTTTCGATGATTTTTCTCATGGCCCACCGAAACCCGCAGGAAACCGTTCAGTCGCGGTGGGCCATGTGTTACATGGGTAGAGGCACATAACGACCCGATCTGGTCTGTGTGAATGCGGTATCGATACCGCTATCCACATCAGCGGTGTCTGGGCTCAATTTGACTCCATTCGGGTCCAGGCCGTTCTCCACGCAAGCCAATTCCCAAACGGCGTTTCCCACTTGTAGACCACAATGACCAAGGAAACATTGTATGATTTGCCCCTAAGGGATGAGTGATAGAACGGTAATCAGATTTCGCAAGCTCAGCTGGCTGCAAGCTTACACGACAACCGGTGATTTTCTCAAAATACCTGATACGTGATGACTTAAAAGTGGATGAAAATCAATTATCTTCGTGTGTAACACTCACGTTGACACCTAACGGAGGTACCGTCACGGGAAGAGGTTAGACGAGGTAATCTGGAAGGTTTTGTTATTTCCCATTTATGCTTATAGTAGGTCTACTGGGACATGTGTCATGACAATATGTAGCACACTATTTTACAGACTACACAGGTTCTGCTGACTAGTAAGCGATTAGCTTTATGTACGTTGAACATCACTCTCGGTTGATCAGAACTTGTGTTTTTACACGCAAAATTTTCGGTTAGCCCATTTTGGAAAGAAACACTGGACTCTAGTATCGCTTCTGTTATGGTTTGTCATCAGTACATTATCTTGTTACGACGGAGATCTGAACTCTGGCCAAAGTTGCCATGTCTTCTCTCGAGGCGGTCAGTTGACAGTCAAAGGTGGCTGATCGTTCAGATTTAACAACCCGACAGTGTTTAACGTGAGATTAATGAACATTGGTTAACGTGGTTTTCTCAGGGGAGCGTAGACCAGAGTATAAATTTAAGTCATCGAGATGATGAAGGCGAAGCTTTTCGAAAGAAATCGGCCAGAAAGTTTATATGAATGAGAAATCTGCGCTCAAATGCAAATAACGTTTACTCAGTCTACAGATTGAATTTTCACTGTATGACCCGAGTTACGCAAGGTATACAGTGATCATGTTTCGCAGTCGAAAAACTGAAGTCAACAGTTATCAGTCTGTCCGAGGGTCCAACGGTAAAATCATATTTGTGGTCAACCAGACGTTATGGTCATGGTTAGGCAATGTTGATACTCGTACTCACTTGTACCGTTGACCATTTCAGTCTTACCATACAGCCGCTCTTACGGCAGTGTTATGTTCCAATATGTGAACCTTCTTATAGGACGCTGTTAAAAAACGAATAAGCTGAAGGTGACCAACAATAGTTTCAGGCGTACTGCGAATGCTCACAGCAAAATTGCAAAGATGCGAGTGGTGGTTTTTCCGGTAAACCCAGTCGCGTTCTTTCCATTGTGGTAAACGTGTCCCCGTGCTTCGCGTAATGGTTCCGCAGTTTTTCTAAGAAATTTATGGAAGGAAAAAAGTGGACTAATTCCAGCCATTTGCAGAATTCAAGTAAGAGGCCAACTAAATAACCAGCTCTATGTAAGTCCGTATTGAACTGTTCTTCAGTACATTTGAATTCGTTACAATTATAAGCATCAGCCCTTGGCGCTGACTGATAGGTACCATCGTATGGGCCTTATTGTATTTGTGTTAAAACTCATCTCGAAAATCAATTCGGTCAATTGTGTGACTTTCAGCTAACTAAGGCTTACGACCCAGGTGAGTTTAAAACCAAACTCACCGACGTGGCCTCTCGGTTTATCATGACCCCCTGTTAAAGGGCAGAATGCTACCACAATGCCACACATAAAATCATCCAGAGAAATTGAATGGACAATGGCTGTGAAGTAGTTATTTTAGGCAGAGTTTCGTGTGTGTTTCGTGATGCCAATGTTAGTTGACCAAACGAAGTTTTAGAAAATGGACGCGGTGGACAATGTTACTAGAATGAGAAGTCGTAGACGATGATAACTTCAACTCCTCTTTTGACTACGCACATGTAAGGTGATGTACATCACTTCTAAGCCGTGTAGGTCGGCAACAATATTCTAAAACCCAAGTCTTAAAAGCCATTTACGTCTGGTCTGATAACAAAATTTCCACATTATAAATTGGCACTTTTAATGGCCATAATTCTAGTTATATTAATGCGAAAATTTCAGACGTACTTTGTTAAAGGTTTTTCTGAGTTGATCAGTAACCCAAACAGTATCAATCACGCTGGTGGGTTGATTTGCTCTGAAGATGTTCTGTCTATACACCTATGTCTTACAAGACACAATACATTTGGTAATATTTTGAGCTCGTTGAAACGAGTCACACTGCTTTGACACTCCCGACTGATATTCTGAAGTAAAATTTAGTGTTTTGCACTGAAAATGTCACCTTCTGTTTTCTCCATCGCTAAGTAGGTGAAGCAATTACGGGAAATTCACTAGGATCTGTTTTATCAGACTTTTCTTGTGAAGGAATGAGGATGGGTTAGCAGCACATAATACAAGTTTGTCAAGCTACGAGAGCTACATCGATAACACACCAATATCCAATCGTTCTAAGCAGATGACCTAGTACAGTGGTCAAGTGATTGTCATCCCAACCTGAAGGTAATGTGTAAATTTGGGAGTGATAAGTTCCGCCGCTTCTAGATATACATATAAGTAACCAGGATGCTGACTATCAAAAGAGCTGTCTACGGTAAGTCTCCATGGTCGGGTAAATACCTGAACCTTAGTAGTTTCACGCCAGTCCGTCATAACCATGCACTAGCGAGTATACTAATCGCACAGATTAAACGATTGTGCAAAAGATTTGTACCATCTGCTAGTTACGCTAAAAGGCTCTCAGAAGACCACAGTAGACAAAAACCATCATTCTAGTAGAATGCCAACAGGAGAGTAAAGAAAGTTTGTAAAGAGCGGCTTTTTCACGGTTATGATAGTAGACATCTAAGAACGCAGTGATCGATGAATTCAATCAGACGGACGATCAAAAGAGTCGAATTTCATGTATTAGCTCGAACCCAGAACTTATCTGTGCCTTCAACCAGAGGGTGTAAGCATGTCGTTGCCACCTCACATAGTGCCTACTAAGTTATACGTAGCTACAAGGAAAAGCAGACCCGAGACGTGCATGATCTACAATACTTAGGAATATTCAGCTAAACTGGTGCAACAGACCGAGTTACCGAACCAAGACAGTGTCGTTGAAACACCCAAACAACTGGTGTCCGCAGTCTTCAGATACGTCCTGCCCACTGATCATGCTAACTATCCTGTTTGTGCATTCGGAACCCTACTACACTACTTCAATCCGAGAGTTATGCGGTCCGCTGACACAGTCATAATCAATCGATTGAAGATGGCTTGATTGTTTAGAAACACTTGATCATGAACTTCCCCTGCTGTAGAACCTGTAGCCCAAACCATCGACTGACTATCTACCTCGACCACCACCCGCCCTATTCGTTTGATACAAATAACCGCTTCTTCGTATAGTGAATTTGATACTGATGAATCAATACATGTTCCGACTGTTTCGTTCAAAAATATTTGATCACAACTCTGCAGTTCTCAGAAAAACATGACGGTAAAGAACTGCCATGCAGCCCCGGATGAAACTGTCCGTAAGAAGCACCGGATTTTATGTAGTTAGAGAGGGTAGATTCAAACAGAGAACTGTCACTGTTCAAAAATCTACGCTAACTATGGTAAACTGATGGATATCACCCAATTACAATGCCACAAATATCACAGAATGAAGGAGCCTCATATTCCGACGGGTAGTTATCAAGTTGTGGTAACTTTGGAAAATTCTTAAATTCATGGTTGAGATAAAGTAACTTCTGTTGAGTAGTTTTGTTTTCACTATCAAAGGGTCCCACATGTCACAACCACATCCTTCTTTTTTACAGGTATGTCGGCAAAATGTTCCAGTTGATGGTGTGTTGTTAATTCCATCTAACTATCAGGTTCGTTGTTCCACTCAGCCCTGATTCTTTTTTATCACGTCAATATTGTCGTTAGTGTAAGTTCTTTAACTTCAGCAACCGTCTGTTTTGATTTAAACTCTCAAGTTTACGACCACTTAGTCGGTTGACAACCTAACACTACTATCAAGACGGTTTCCGGCAGAGACAGGAACAACGCCATTAACGACTGTCAGTTGTGCTCCCATAAGAGACATTTGTTTTAAAGGGGAGTTTGCACGGTCATGTGCGTCGGTGTGTGCGCTACTGAACAATTAACGATACCTTGAAAGAAAGAATTGCATAATGACAGTACAGACTGCAAGCAACCATTAATTCGGAGATATGTTACTAGCCAAAAACATACAAATTGAACAGGTTGATATGATCTGTAATACGACATTTTGGTGTGCAGTTGGACTAAGAGCCACTGCATGACAAACCTGCTGATCGATCACACGCAGCCAAAGCTAGAGACAGTGTAATGTAGTTACACTAGCCATCTACAGATGTGTAAAATGTTGGAGAGAAAACAAACATGGTCAGGTATCGGTGTACTATCAATTTTGCATAAAGAAGAGATATGTTTTGATGTATGCTGTATCACTAGTTTGATGAACTAGTGCAAGATATGGAGAACTTCAACATGAACAACCTGAAGGTTAGCTGAATCAAATCCAACACAGCCAAAAGGTCTGTCAACTGTGGAATGAATACCGTGATTTCTGAATCGTCATCGATGAATCTGTGTAGTTAGCAAATGTGACATACGACGCCCATCTACACCACTTGACGAAAACCTGGCAAGCTGGTATTTCGTGCTCAGCTGCGCATATCTTACACACCTGACAATATCTGATGGTGCAGCAGGGCAGCTTTTTTTTAGCTAATATGTGTGGAGTTCATCTCAAAGGCGGAACGGCTCTCGCTCCTGATTCTTTGCACTTGTGATTACGTACAAAGGGTGTTAACACAGTTCGCCCAAGTGATAGTTGATGAACATCAACCAGGCCTTTTTCCATAGGAATACGCCGTGTCTGTCACCACTCTGTGGGATAGGACACTATATCCCGAGTATCGTAAACAAGCATTCAGTATGAATTTATTCTGGAAAAACAGTGTCCTTCGCAAGAAGTCTTAGGCTGTCGTACAGGACTACGTTGACCTACTTTAGAACTAATATCTCTAAATATCTAATCACTATAGAGACAATCGTATCAGTAAATAGTTTATGTGGTAAGCTCATGTGACACAGAAAACTAGTGATATAATTCAGAAGGTATAACTCATTTCATCCAGCTGACCACACAAAGACCAATTTATTATGAACTCATACTGTGAGATCACACATGTGACTATTGAATAGCTCTTCAGTAAACCACCACACGCCTGTTTTACATCACAGTGTCACGCTGTAAAGTCGCGATTCATCTGGGGGCACTCCACATTCCAGTCGGTTAACAAAGTTTGGTCTTCCGAGATCAGCATGTCAAACCTGAAGGAAATGTGATGTCAAGTGAACTCGTGAATGAACGAGTGAATGATATCTAGCAGCTCCTGTGCAACTGATTTGTATTGAAAAGTATGTAAATATAACCGCAATGAATTGTTTCGTTTTTTCTGGATGAGAGAATATCCTATCAGAGCCCATGTATACAACCAGTTAAAGTGAGAGCCGTTTGTTTTTCTGTCGTGTTCGAGTCAGCCAACGGATGCTACCCGCCCCGCTCGTTTAACTGTAACAGCGTTTACATATTGAATGAACTAAACAAGGCTTAACCCTATGACTGAACGTAAACAATGTGAACGTAAAAATACAATTGGTTTTGGTTGTACTGGATAGATAAATAAATATGCACAACACCTGTATTCAACGGTGAATTTTTTCCTTCAGGACATAAGAAAAACGTAACTTACACCCATTGAGTTAGTTGGATACAACACTATATTCACTTCTGGCAGAGTTGGTCGTTCGTGCTAGTCACGATGATGGATAAAGCTGGATGCTAAAAAACAACGATAATGACTTATGATGATGTACAGTGTATGCACTCCAGAGCACCAAGAATTATGCTCGAAAATGACTAACCTAGCGAACAGTCTGGAATAGCTTTGTTTCATGAGATTAGGAGGTCTAGTTGACTGTCAGAATTTCATTTGACAGAGGACAACACATAAATGCTGAAGAAAATAATGCTATCAGGTGGAGTACATGCGTTTGATCTTAATACAACAGAATACGGAAAAACTTGACTGTTTCATGCTGTATTTTAAAGTCGGAAAACTGAAAGCCATTTTCAACTAGCGGAGTAACATTTCTCTGGAACTCAGGTACGTTGTTTACAAGACGTGAATAAGACGGTCACAAACGTGTAGAACGCGAAGGACTTAAATCTTCTTTGTTCGTTTTTCATCGCTGACACATGACTTAGCTTACGCGCACTAGCTGGCACCTACATATAGGCAAAGTTAAGAGTAGCCAACATGTATTTGGTGACCAAACCAGTTCGGTTGTTCTATCTGTAGTGATGTATAGACTTAGGGGACTGGGCAATGTACTAAAGATATCAGTTAATCATCTGCCATGTCGATCGCTTTTGTGCATCAAAGTGAACAGCTAGTAAGTTGTTATCCAGAAATGCAGGCGAATACCGGTCCGGCTTCCATCTTGGACTAGGGTTCTTGCGAGTTATATATTCTGTTGAAGATGTTAGAGTGGATGGCAACTGATGGAGCTGAACACTGTCAGTCATACAGTTGGCTGAATCAGTTGCCTGTGCAATAAACCCATTTACCTGGACAATACAGTGGAACCGCGAGAGATGCGACGAACCCTCACGTTCAACTTGGTTATCTAGTTACAAAGCACAGGGCGCTTCATGTTGCATGTTTACTATGAAAATTTGCTGAAAAATTAGTACGATTTCTGCTCATTTTTATTTTGCGGAAGCTTGAATTCACGTTTATTTTGGTGCCTCAGTGACGGTTAAGCATCAGTAGTGAAAAAAATACGGAAACCGTTCTGCCAAGATGGTGATGATGAATATCAAACGAGAAAAGTGATATGTCCAGCATTCTCATGCCAACGTAACTATAACTTCGACATCTCCGCCAAGCATCACGATTTCGCACTGCTGTATCGCAATACAACAGTTACTCACTATCCACGTATGAAGCACCCTGCTATGCACAGTCTGTGATGATATCTTTCTTAGTCATCCTTTCTTAAGTCAACATAAAAAAATCGAGATCTTTTCTAGCGGGAATGGACCGTCCATCTTGTTTTATGGATCAGCTGCAATCCAAGTAAAGCTACAGGTATTAGTCAAGCATCTGGTCCAAAATTGTTTGTCAATCACAACCACTTCAGATGAAAAGGTAATGCAGAGTGTGGCGGGAAGATTTTTGAGAGGTTGCATCACTGGGCTGTCCAAATCCACACGGAAACCGCAAGTCTTATTTTAACCTCGGACGCGTGCCAGAAAAGAAGAATAATTGCACACCATGGTCAGGCTATCAAATTATTTTCCTGTGGGGTGCAGCGGACAATGTGACTATCACTGGAGAACAAACATTTATAACGCTCTACAGCAACCAATCAGAGGCATATATTAACAGTCAACGACTGAAAAACCATCATTGTTGTGGAAAATTACTAATACTGTAGACGATGATATTTCCGAAAGTTGAGTGAATTCGGACTCAGTATATGCCAAACTCCTGATAAGCTTTTATTCCCGCATGGCCTCAAATCACAGGAACGAGTAGTTGGTATGTTTTTTTTACTAATGGCACTAGCGTTCCAGTTTTTTGGGTAAAACCATTAGTAATCTTAAAGTGACACGTCTCACCTAAAACACTCTTCAAATATCTGCAGAGATATTGCAAAATGCATTAGTGAGTGTAGCCATCCTGACAACTGAGGATCAGGGAATCCCTAATCGTGCAGGTAGGCGCACCGGACATTCCGATTGATGCTACAATGAACTAGAATGGCAGATCCGCAGACTTCAACCTACACAGCATTCTATTCTAGACAACATTCTACAATATACACGGATGCTAGGGAATCGGTTAGAATGTGGAGACGCTGCCTTCCTGGAAATCATTTCAAACCTACTATGAATGAAAGTTGAGTTGTCTTTATGTGGAAGGTAAAACTCCAGTACAAAAACTTCAGTGTTGGTGCTTAGAACTCTCCCGATATCAATAAGCCAGCGTTCAACGCCCAAGAGGAACTGATAAAACGACAGGTGCATTTTCATTAAATCCTTGTACTGATGTGTTGATTCGCGTAGATCTTGAAGAACTACAACCCATCATGGCACAAGTGACGTGCCAAGAACCTGACTTTCCTCGTGGGAAAGCTTAAAATAATGATCTCCCAATGCACAACATGTACCGAACAGTCAGCCAATAAAGGTTACAACTTTTCAAAAGGATTAACGTAAGTTCCACAGGACCGCCATCGTCAGTATCGTGGCATGTACTTGCTGTACTCTGCGAACGCATAATCGCACATTCTGTCTTTATGTTTGTTGCTACGCTTGAAGCCGTTTTTTACCAAATTTTTGACATGCAATCGTACGTCCGTGCTAGTCGTCGCCTTTATTTCCAATTCTACAAACGTAGGAATTTTCCTCAAGACGAAAATATGGAAACTAGCCAAAATTCGGTCTAGAAATTATCGACCAACAGTCAAGAAAGACTCTGTATTCCGGTCTCCGAAAAGTGTCCATATTTTCATCGAACTCTGACTGTTTACACTACAGCCAATGGGATTGTGTCCCTGTTGACGCTCGGCAATGTATAAGGCCGTTACTGTACAGTGAATGAGGCTACAATTCACGAAAGACTTCCGGAGTATAATCGAATGTCCACGTACACTACCTTCTTGCCGAGTTGGCTAAGGGCACCTGGACCACTTCACAAAAGGTTACCTATTTGATGTTCGGAACATGACCTTTTGTAGGCCGGTGTCAAGTTGATCAAATGGAGGTCAAAGCACACGCTCACAGGACTCTCCAAAACAGAGAGAGAAACCGAGTCTGTTAGGCGTTTGGCGCCTTTAATGAAACCATCGACCCGGCAGCTAGACGACCTGAGGGAAATTATAATATTTTTAGGTAGCTGAGTTGGTTTAACTAGCTACAGTAGTTGAAACGGGACCACTGACAACCACGAGTGTCAGAGTAAAGATCTAGAGTAGAAACTACGAACTACCAGTCATAATGTGATGTAAGAAAGTACAGTGCTTTGGAAGACCCCTTGGGGCAGCCTTTAAATCATGAAGAAAAAAGGGCAAACCTTGTAAAAAAGGAAAGGAGAATAAAAAAGGGGCGGGAAGGGACCTAACTACTAAAAATAGCCACGTCTACATTCAAACATTCAACATCAAGGTGCCCACAGCTGGTAAACAAACAACCGAGCTATAAGTGAAATTAAAGCGTCATCAGAAAGACTGCTTCCTTAGTGCTTTCTCTAGCCCTCCTCATTAGGTGTACTCACTTCATAAACAACACTGCCAAACAACGACAACATTCAGGTCGCTGAACACCATTAGCGGCTATCTCATCCAACGTTCTCAATCACGGACTCTGTGAGTAGCTGGGTGCCCAGCCCGAGAGACGAACCTTATGTACATTGACCAACCCCTCCGTGAACGATTGCATTTCTATAAGCCAGGTTATCACCTGTCCACCTCACACCTTATGTCAGTCGGCCGCAGCGTCGACACAGAGTGTTCACTGTGGCAGGCGACTAGCTGGCATCCTTAGTACACACCCTGTGCAAATGTAACGAATGAACAAAAGAACTCGTTCGACAATCACTACCAAATACCCGACTCATCACCTCCTTGCTTATTATCCGTCGGCACCACCCGACACGAACGACACAACGCACACATCGGTAGTCAAATACCTGAAGACGTTTCACGCCTTCTACCTGGAGTGGCCAAGTCTTGCTGCCATAAATTAACACAGTCCTCAATGTCGTCTTATATGTATCACTTGTAAGCACCAGAGATTTACTTCTTTTGCCAGAGGTGCCCCAGATTAGCGGGCTTCTCAAGTACACAAACCAGACAACAACCTCCATGACTTCATTAACTAACAATAAATCTACGTACTCACAGTAATCTTGCAAAACCACTACATTTTGCGGCTGCATAGCGCATGCCGAAGTGACTAGCAGAGCGCGAAATAACGAAACTAATTCTGTTTATGGTAAAATGGTTGCATTCCATCCTTCTCGTTTGTGTCCAATCCGTCCCCTTGTTAAGTCACTTATGTAACATTTGCTTTCACCGGTGTGTGATGATTCACATCCAACTACTACCCAAATTTACTTGCTGATTAGTGTTCACAAATCGTAAGTTTTGATCGTTGCTTTTGATCGAAGCCGTGGTTCACATACTTTCTTCACTCGTGGTTGAATCGTTGTTGCTGCTTTATGTCAATGAGAAAAGGACATAGTGAGTTGTATGTTAATGGTATTTTGCTTTCCTTGTTCTTTTTTTAAGTTAGTTACATGTTTCGTTCTCACGATCGTCAGCAGGCCTTTATAGTTGCCTTGTCCTCAATGTTATCAACCACAACAACAAAGTTGTGACTCTTCACAATGCTCAACCAACATACAAGGGGTAGACCACAATGGACTCCGTTCGTTAATTCATCTGCCCTGTTCCCTTTTTATGAGATCACGAACTTAAATACAGCTTTTCCATACATATACATATACATTATACAAAAGTCAAAAACCACAATCATGGTCAAGTAAAAGTTCTGAAACAAGTGCAACTATTAATAGGGGTGCGTTGAGGAAACTAGAATAACAGAAGGTATGCACCCCTTTTTATTGGGCATGTTGTTATTGTCCTTAAAATTTCACACGATTATCTTCTCATCTCTCTTTCACTTAAAAATATTTCAAAAAATGATAGCTTTGATTGCCATGACAACTTGCATAACAGCGTTCAAGGTGGAGTGCTAGTTGCTTTATGTGTTTTGACCTTTTGCTGTGCAACATGGGTCATTCGAGAACCACAGTTTCTGCTGATCTGCAGAGGCCATCCAGGATTTCCTCTTACACTACCAGAACATCTAGAACTCTTAGGTTAGACAAAACCTCCAACTTAATTCAGAAATTCACTGCCGTGACTGCTAGCGTGGACCCCTGAACAGCTACTCTACCGTTAACCACCTCAAGGTACATATTATATCGTGACTGCAAGAATGACTAAGCAAGTTGTGGTGTGCCTGTCTGCTATCACGTAGACCCCTCGTACCACAGTGTCTACTGTCAAATTGAAAGAAAATGTGAAACCAACGCCTCCTTCTGAACATTCCATTGAAAGCAAAGTTGAGTGGCAAGCGTATGTCAAAGGCCTCATAGGCACCAGGAGTCTAACCCTATATTGTTCCTAAAATGGACTTGCCTAATTTCTCGGTTCTGCCAGCAGGACATAATATTGCCCTGGTGTTCAGAACAATTATTGGTGTTCGATCACTTGAAGGCCATAATTTAACACACATCTATGTTCTGAGCGAAACTTACACCTTATCCGCCAACACATTACGCTTTCGGATATCTTTTGGAACAAGACAGACATTAAGAGATAAGGTGCCTTTTACATTTTACTCATAGCACATAGGCGAATGTCACCTCGGTTGCATACGTGCCTTCAGCTGAATATTTTAAAACGATACCTACTTCGAGTTCAATAGTCCATTCCATTACTTCATGCTTGTGACGTTTACAATTAGGTACAGATCTTCAGTTGAATGAGTTGTCATAAACTACACGTACTAAGTATCATTTAGCTAAACCCTTCCAGTACCAGAGCATAGGTTGCCAGGTATCTAGCCGAGTGGAAGGAACAAATTTATGTCAAACATCACCTCCACCGTTTTGCTGACCAGTGGTGGCATTAGGATTAAAGTTTACTTTCTTTGGTCTTCTCGTTTTTCAGTCGCCGTGTAGAATTATGCATATCCACGAAGATATTTCGCCTTGGACTTAATTTTACATGATAATACGGCTGCAAAGACATGCTTTCATAGTCTGGGACCATGCCACTTCCTGTCGTTCTGTGGTATTCTCCAAATGTGGGTGAGTCCGTTTAAAAATGTTCCGTTGTACATGGGGTTAATGGCCAGGCAGTTGCATACTGTGTCCAAAGAACATGCAGGCATGCAGCAGTGTTGCCTGTTCGAGGCCCAGTTCCCTTTTCTGGTCTTTATCATCATCATCATCATCNTTGGGAGTTCGAAGATGGTTGGCATCAATTCCTGAAAAACGTACCATTTCTGGTACACCGCCACCCACCAGCCGTCTTGCGGTACAGGCTATTGAGCCAAAGGCTTTGGTTGAGAACCCTAGTCGTTCTCCTGTCTAGGTCTGGGCGTCCTGGCAGCATCTCAGCCCACACACAATCATGAATACTCACAAGTCTGGCCTTTATGGAAAATGAATTCACATTTTCTTATACTGTTCAGTCGGCCCATTCCAGAAAGAAGCGTTATACTCAGGCTCCTCTCCTAGTACAGCTCTCTAATAATCCATATCTTTGTCATATCAAGGACTTGAGCTCCAATCAGGCTTTCATGAGGCTACACTATTGACCAATGCACCTTACACAAGATATCAGTAAGTCTATTTCCAGCCCTGGCAAGGATATGTACTACCGGTGGACTCTAAAGTGAGGGAAACTTTTTTTTTGAAAATGAGCTGACTGAACATTCTATAAGACTGTGAGAGATGTCAGGAAATGTGTGTTGCTGCATCTATATGAGACCACCTCCCATAGTACTCGCAAGTACAGGAGAAGTAAAGAAAGGATAAGGTAACCACGACAAAATTATAATCTTACCTGCAGATCTACAAAGAGTCAGAAAGACTTGGTATGAAATGTGGTCTCAGAACCTTGACACACCTATTAGGTGAACTTCAAGCGAAAGGCTAATACGTTGGAAGTGAACCTACCATCAGCTTACTTCAAAACAGGTGTCAGTTCAGTCACTGCTTTGTACTCCTTAACATCCCTGCCTACTTTGAAAACCAGTAGACTTACGACCAAGTCTACGGGCCAGGCAGTGCGAAAGTGTAATTTACGGCGCATGTGGTCACAGCCCCGTAATATATGATGTTTGAATGAGAGTATCGTCTCTCTTAAGTATCAACCTGAGCCCTAAGATACATCTTGTAGTGTTGAAAGCCACTCGTAATATGAGTCGTCAGTCTCATTAACTTCTCGTTACTTTCGCTTTGCCTCGCATTTTACCCAATTTTTCTCACACCATGTGAGAAAATTTGTGAACTTCTGAAATCCCCGCAATTCCCCATATGCTCAAATGAATTCAGTTTGAACCGAAACTATTCCTAAACAGATTGAGACTAACACGACGTTAGCAGCAAGTTGTAATACTCTACACGTCAAACACCTCGCGAGAGGCCTTTGTTACCAGCTGGTTTAGGGTTAACTTCTTGACATGAAAAAGTGCGTTAGGTGCGAATTAAATGAGTAGGCTGTCTCAAACAGTATGTCGAAGAGAACCTGGGCAGTCCGGTGTGTGTATGAAGTGCCATTGAAAGCACCATCTTGACTGTTGTGTAATAAAGTATCTAGCTAGCTAATGATGTTTTGATAATATTGACGTCCCGAACGAATCCCATTTTTGTAATTTCCACACTTTCAAGAAATACTATCAAACGAAGACTTACCCAGCTGAATCTGTTCAGAGGTCCATCTCACTAGTATTCTTGGTTGTATACTTTTCAAATGTCCAAATCAATAGTTCACGTGAGTTCTCTTGTCGCATGAGGCCATTGCAATTTTTCCAATATATCTGATTCCTATAGTTCATTTGTCAACGAGGTGCACTACGCTTCACATTAACTGCGAGGATTCCAATACCCGGATAAATCAAGTTGCGTTCGCTTTATAGAAAGATTGTTGTCGATGACCACAATATAAAAAACAGTCTACAGAAATCCATCATGCTCTCCTTTGATACCATTTAAGATAAGCAACCACCAACCAACCACTGATGTCAACTCAGCACATCAGGATAGACAACTCGAAGGTAGTCTGTAATGTTTAATAGTCTGCTAGATTTTACCTTCACAGGGAGCGTTCTTTGACACAAACTGTCTCCACTCAAATGTGGTGAGGAATGGAGCTCAGTCATTCTAACGATTTCTCCGAGTGTAACATTGAATCTAACAACATATAAATATTATATACAACATATATGTATACAAATCTCATCACTGAGCCTGTCCCGCTTTGCATCTCTCTAGTAAGTCCCAGTTTTGTCTCTGGATGCAAAGTCATTCACGTGGACCATTATCCGTGGCATCTGTGCTACTCTCGTTAAAGCGTTCAATATGTCGGGGTGCTTTCATTGTCTTTCCAGCTTTGTGTCCAAAAAGGTCTGTCATCGTCAAACGAAACGAAGTTTTCCGAACTCCCGTCTACCTCTTACATCAGTTATTCTCTCGCAAGAAGCCGACGGACAGTAAGAGAGAACGAAAGAAATGGTTGTTTCCTGATTCATATGTAGGGACACTACACTGTACGTAGTACAATCAAAATCGATGCCATAAGTTTCTAAGAGGAACTATTAGAAGTTCACATTAAAAGTTGGTACACAGACACATTATTTGTGAATACTCACGGGTATATTCATAGTTCGCCACTCAGAGTGCGCAATACTTACCCAAGACTGCCTCGGATGCGTAGACGTATTGTTTGATAGCCGATTTTTTAAACGTTAACAGGTTATTTAATTAATAAGTCGTTCCAAAGGCGGAGTTGTAATGAAGGAAACGAGAGCTTGCATTTTCTGGGCACCTGCGGCAATAAACAGACATTTCTTCGAAGCATAAGATTCGCAAATATAAAGCGAACGTAAGGGCTGTTCCATTTTGTACCTCTGTAATCTGGCCGTGTGTAGTAGAAGACGGGAACCGTTTTCAAGTGGGCGTCCATCGACGTCTGAGTGCAATCGCTTGCAACTGACGACGCCTACAGATGAAGAAGAAAGAGATTAGGAAACTGATGTCCCGTGGGTTGTACCAAGCAAGCTCCGCTGTTTAATGATAAACCGCACACAAGCTTAGAAGGTCCGGTCATGTACTGAGGATACCAGCGCAACGTTTGCTCAAAGAATCATCTTTTGCGGATATCACGGCTGAATGAAGTAAGATACAAACCACACAAATTATGACGGAATAGATAGGTGAATTCAGTTATCAAATGGTTGGTCAATGTAGACCGAGTCCAGTTCTCCGGCTTTGATCCTCATGACTCACAGAAGCAATGGATGGAAACGTTAAGTGAGGTGGCAACTAATCGGCCTCAAGAGAGTGCATGTCGTCGCTCGAGCTATCTTTGATTTACTTAATAAGTTACGTGAAGCGACAACACGATGAAAGCCGTGGGGATGCTGATGACGACTTGTGTCCAATTACAGCTCGATTAGTTGTTTGCACAGTACAGTCACACTGATACTGAATGTTTTCGTACAGACATAGCTGTTTTTTCGAAGTCAGCATTCCTTCCAGTCCGTTTTCATCTTAGAACTTGCTTTCGCCGTCTCTATAGCAGTGTGGCATTTTTAGAATCGACATGAACCATTGATGTATTGTTACCTTTGATGAGCATGAGTCAATAATGGAGTCTGCTACTCAAGAATATCACCAGACTGTCCCATGAACGTTGAACAACACACTCGCACCCGTTTATAAGAAAGTCTGCATTGAGATTCAAGGATTTTGATTAATTCAGATTGCAATTTGTATGCATTGCTCAGCTGGTTTAGTGAAGTCCGTGACTCCAACCTAACTGAGATCGAGGGGTTATCGATTGGAGTTAACAGGACATTTACTACAGGCTCTTGTATAGACAATCCGGCAATCTGAACAGTATTCACACAAAATTGCAGTGAACCGTTTAAATTTGATTGATCGGCCACGTCTAATGTGAGATTAATGGCGCTATGGTTAACATGCTACCCTCAAAAACACGAAGGTCAAATTGCAAATTACGGCTCGGTGAGCTCTAATACCATTACTCGAGTCTAGTGCTTCCTTACGAACCGGACCAGTAAAAAAGCTTTTTTGAGGACAAGAACTATGATCAGATGTGGGTGGTGTACAATCTTATATAAGAAAGTCGATAAATCCAACGAAAATTCCAATTGGTCATCTTCCCTTTAGTCGGTCCTTGCTTTAGAACAGTGTCTGTACCATGTACAAGAGCTGTACGTCACCTATAACTTGTAGTTGGAAAGGTTCAGTTTGTTGTATTGATCAAATGCAGAAATAAAAGTTACTTTCGATTGTTTCCCTTACAGCAATGCTTTCCTTAACACTCACATTGTCTGAAAAAACACGCTCACGCTTAGCATTCTGTCTTCTAGGGATATCATATCCTTATTGGTGTACATGGTAGTGCGACAGTCCAGTATTTTCAAAGTGATCTGGTCAGGGGCGGAAGATGCTGCCATTGAGTTTATAAAGGCCAGTGCTAGAATCTCATCCTTCGGTTAACACCACTAGTATGTCATAATGCACAGTCTTCCAGCGCGTTTCAAGCATTTACAACAAGAAGCGTAGGTTGATCATACGTGAACGATCAATAGTACTGGTTTGGAATTAAATTCATGGAAACTTTTCTGAACCATACATTTCAGAGCATTATCCTGATAGCAAAATTTTTAGTTGCAGGTTCAGAAATTTGACTGGAGGATGGTCGAAACAGTTATCCACGAACCTAACCTCCCTTTCTTTTGAATGGCGCCAGACAATGATTCAATCAATCAAACACTCCGTGAGAATCTTCGCTGCTGTTGGAGTTTTTCCCCTAAACTGTGCTCACGACTGGGGGGTGTTGGATACCAGCGAACCAGAATGACGTTCTGATATTTTTGTAACTAGTCAAGGATAGCGTTTGCAGACGTTCACTATAAGGTCAATAAATTTGTATAATCAAGCTATAGCTTCAGCAAGAAAGAAGGATCTCTTCTGCAACAGTACTTTGAGCAAGTTTCATTTCATCCGCACTATACATGCGAACTGTTACAAATTTCCGAACAGAATGTCCTCATTCCAGCCAGTGGCTGGCAGAACGTCAGCACTCTTCGTTTTTTGTATCATCCTGAAACGAGTTCTACTGCTTCTTTTCCATCCCTCGTCACTTACCCAAAACTTGTCACTTTCAAATTTTCGGCATGGCACCCAATCCTTTTCCCCTGTCGTAGGAGTGAAAATGAAGTGTCACTATTTCGTGCATCGGATACTATCGCACTAATGTGTAATCAGCCTCTTCATAGCTGAACGGCCTTTAGTTTTCCTCCATCGTTGTCTTTAATTTGATTTTCTGTCCTTAACGGCTCGGTTATCGGTCTCCGACAGACGGATTGTCTGCACGGTGCCCGTCAATTCGTTGTGCAATACTCGACCTCGCCTAATGAGGTATCTTCCTGGGTGACACGAGGATAATAACAACGAAATGAACTTCGCTTCGCTGTGCATGAAACACTTAATTACTGTGCACAACAATCAGCTCAGCTTTGTGTTATTAATGCTTCAATGAAGTATTCGATGAGAACAATTAGAAGAACAATTCAATGTGAACAATAAGAGTGGTAGCAACAACTCAGCTACGTGAGTAACTTGGACGAGAACAAAGAAGTGGACGAGTTTAGTGAAAAAGTCTTACAAGAACCATATACTCAGCTTTGGACAATATCGCTTTGGTTAAAATATCTTGTTCACTGACTTAATGCTCTACTGAAGAAAACTACTAAAATATCAAACAGTCATTGTACAATGGTTTCAAAATCTTGTAACACACTTCAACGTAAGACATTGTACATAACGTTCTGAGACTTCCAGTTTACGGGTACATAAACAGAGGTGCATGTAACCCAGAATGGTGTTTTAGAATTCTGTCCTGCATTTGGTTGGTCGAAGAGACATGACAGAGTATTTCACTTAAACATCGCTCTTCTTTAAAATGTGTAGTTGAAGAAATCTGGATCATGTTTGGTTCAGTCAGCCGATACTCGATATACTATGAAGCTAGAAGACTATCCCATTTTAATCTATTCAGATGAAATGTCCGGAGACAAAGGGTAACCAACTGTCTGATCAAGTGGTTTGTACTGAGTATCCATATGTGACTCTCTCCCCATTGAAAGGATTGTTGACAGTACCGGCTAAAAGTGGTCTGTTCTTCAACTAAGCACATCTGACAAAGAAGTTGAAGAAGCAGAGAAGGGAGAAGAAGAGGACAGTTCCGCAAATTCAAGGACGGCACGAAAGTCATCAATAGGAAATATCCCTCATTAATTCAAAAACGTTGGTTACCACTATCTGTACACAGTATCTCACCCATTGGATACTGTGCAACTGATACCACATTTTATATGCTGATTACAGACGGTCCACGCTCGTGTTGTCCTCAGATAAGCGAAATTTCACGGAATCCTGCATTTGTTCCGACGTAACCACGGATTAATAGGCTGGAGTATCCTTCTCTCTTGAATTTCACTCGTCTGATTCGGAATCAGCACAAGTGGACAAGCGGTCGAATTGGGCTTGTGTATGGTTGAGTTCACTTAGTCCACGTCAACGATGAAGGTGATTTATCAGATGTGAACTTCTGAGTGCACTGAGGTCAAGGTTCCCTACACTTGGAATGTGGGGGGCATAAACCCGTGCAGGTAAATGGATGAGACTTAGTATTCCGGCTCTGACACCAAATAAGTCGGTGAAGTAATCATGACCAATGGTCACAGATGGTTCAATCAACAATGAATTTGCGCATAGATAGTAATAGACAGGGCCGCCCATCAATGTACAGCCAACTAGCGGCCAGCTGCTATGTGCATAGTAGACTCAATATTTCGATGACGGAAACTTAACGATGCGCAAACTGTGTACTAATGAAGCGAGAAGAGTCATGAACAGTCCTGTCAAATGAAGACAAAGATGGCTAGTAATACGATTAGCTTCCAATGCACAAAACATGTTGCAGAACTACACTGGACGCTTAGAAATAATGTCCTCATATGAACTGTTCAGTGTACGCTAAATCACTCTGGCAGTGAAGTATTGGAAATTAAGTACAACCGGTTGGTCGAATCATCGACAGACATAGCACCAGTTTTACCGACTGAGACTCTCACTTCTCTTGTCCACTAGAAATTGCGGGGCCGGAAAAATAATCTGATCTTTTCCTTTTGGTTCGCACGCTTTCTGAATCACATATCTTCAATCAGGGTTTTATTTTATTGCCACCGAAAGCTCTAACGAATGGGTTATGTTTAGTATATTGCAGCTTTTATTGTACTGACTAAAGTCATGTTACCATATTTTGAACGAGTCCCTTATTGTGTACCTAACCGGTATGTCTGACTAAGTGAACTGAGACGAATGTACTCAATTCAAGTATCATCAACCACACTACAGGCATTATGCCCAAACACTTTACAGATCGTCGGCCTCTACTCACATCCGATTGCAATCTGTTTAAATGAGGAAATACTCTTCGGTTGACAAACGTTTGCTGCACAGAAGCGTTCCCCAGCTTTAGCTTCAATGTTCTAGTAATATTCGACACCAATCAAAAGGTGGACCGTGTTGTAGCTTGCTCCTTCACATCAGCAAGCTTCTGTAATATTCCACTACCTTAAGAACTTAGTACCTGTTGTGTACATCACTAACTCGTGGCTACTCTCTTGATGGATCCAAGTTTTGGGCTACAGTCCTGCCTCCAGTTTTATTTAGTACTCGTTGGACTTACTACTGTTATGAGCCAAGAACGCGGATGGCTCAAGGATCGTCCAGTTGAAGATCGGCATATGGGATATACGCGTTCAAAATGACAACAAACAAACACGCTTTGTACCAGTGGCGTCACGTTTGATACAGATGCCGATGCCCTAGTTAATATACGGCGGAAAACATTATTTGATACCAAACAGCACTCCCGTGTTTCTTCTTGTGTTTCTCTCTGGTTATTTCAATATCCAAACACACGCTCATTTCTTATTAATGAGTAGCATAATACGACCGGTCGACCTATCATCACTACGATTCACACTTCCACCGCGCTATAAACTCTTCCTGTCACCAAAGCCAAGCGATGTACTAAATTGCAGAATCGACGTGACAGGAACTATGATCCTCGGAATTAGGAACTTCGAATAGCCCTAGAAATCGTACTTGAATTAAAATCTCCCATGCAAGTAGTAAGGAGATGACCGGGTACTGGTAAAAATAAGCAGTTGTTATTCATGAGTTGTGAAGTCGAATCTATGGATGTACATCATTATCAAGGAAACCGCAGTCTGTAACTGACTGATCGTATTAGCACATGCAACGTCACAAATTGTGTCAGTTGGTGCAGTACGGAACAAACAAACCGGCGAACAGCGGAAGGCTAAACACTGAGACCGTTCGTCCAATCTTGATGTTGTATCTTTGGTGCGACAGTTAGATTGGTCGCTTGTCAGATATTCTGTTGTGCCGGGGTTTGGATAAGTGGTGAATCGAGTAAATATTCACCGAAGGAACATACCACGCTAAACGTCCACACGTTTGCAGCAAGGTGATAGACCGTTTAATACTGTTACAACCGGTTTTCATATACTGCGCTTAATTCGTGTTACATAAATGCTGTTTGATGCAAATTTGGCTCTCAGCTTTCCATCACCATTTGTTTGTTTTCAGTGTGACTAAAGACCGATGTCGGTTTGCCAGTAAGGAAAGTACTGTTGAAGGAGGAGTTAGCTCCTTAGTTTTTCGCGCGACATTTAACACTCTCATCGACGGTTCCCATATCAATGGTGGGAGTACTGATAAAATCGGTTTGTTAACCGCGATCGATTCTGCAATCATAGCGTGGTGATCAGGCTTGTATGCTACATGGTCGGATAAACTGATTAGGACTTCAGTTCTTCCAGATCCAAATGTGCCACATGAGACAAGGAAAAGAAACCAGATCAACTCATTCGATCATCCAGCAGTCGAACGTGTCTGCCGATATGTCATTCTGTACAATCGGAGTACCGCAGTACTCCTCAGAAGCTTGAAATGGATTATTACACATCTACTGAATACAGCCGTGATCGGAATGAGTTACCGTACGTGCTTGCTGGACATGCATCAGTTCAGTGAGTTGCGAAATAGGGATGAGTTACTGACTATACCAGAGGTAGCACACATGACCACAAGTAAACTGCTCAAGGTACTAAACAATGGTTCCCATCGACAAATTTGAAAAAAGCCAATAGTAGCATGTAAGATGTCATGCACAATGACATTTCGTTCGCATCTCATCGGTTACTTTTGCGAAATTAACATACACTTTATATATTTAAGGGGCAAGCAGCTAGGCGAAATCGATCTAGAAATATTTGAAACAGTCAGTCAGGTGACCAAAGCGGAAGCAGTAAAATGCAACTGATTGATATTGTTGAGACCCAATTGCAAACGCTACGCTCTGAAATTATGAATCTCAAGGTTGCCCACTCCCTATTATTGCCAGCCGTTGAAGATTTAAGTTTATTTTGCCGCATCAAGTTTTACAATTATTGTAAGCAGACTGCTGCCTACGTGACCATGAAACAGACTAAGAAGAATACTCTGTCGCTCTCTACTGAACAAACGTTGTTTAATTTCTCGAAGAATTTGGACAAATATGTGAAGAATTTTTCCAATATTGTTCTAAACAGAACCCAAAAAGAAGCGCTATCAGTCGGGCTGAAGTTCAGTATCCCGCCACAAAAGAACCATCCGGTTAATGTGCAGACACAATTTGAATGTCTACATGACCAGCTCAAGTCGCTAGAGGCCACTTCAACTGACGCTGCTGCTTGGTTTAAATCTAGGTTAGTTGATCTCGCCCATCAATATCAACGAACACCTATCAGCCAGCAATGCCTGCTAAGTAAAGAACACATTAATCAGCTGAAAGAACTTCGCAAAAATGCAGAGCTGATTATTTTGCCACCGGATAAGGGGTCTGGAGTGGTCCTGTTGAATCGTACAGACTATATCAACAAGATGCAGTCTATTCTGTCAGATACGTCAAAGTTCGTTATCGACAAAGATCAAACAGATGCGGTGCAGAGTGTTGAACGTCAGATCAACCGTGCGCTTAAAAATCTACATCACAAAGGATTGATCGACCAAACTAATCTTAAAAAGCTGTCTCCCAAAGGCAGTGTGACCCCAAGAATGTATGGTCTTCCTAAAACACACAAACCTGGAGTGCCTTTACGACCAATATTATCCATGACTGGCTCACCATACCACCGGCTTGCCCAGTGGCTGGTCAGTCTGATTGAACCCGTTAGATCCAAATTGGCTGTGCACAGCCTAAAAGACACTTTTGAATTCGTGGAACTGATCTCCAACATCAATGTCAAACACCATCTAATGACTTCTTTTGATGTTGAGTCACTATTCACAAATGTTCCACTTGACGAGGTTATCAATATTGTTTGTAATTACGCTACTGACAATAACTTGGCACTCGGTATTCCCAACGATGAGCTTTCGAAGCTGCTGAAAATGTGTACATCCAATATCCAATTTATGTTCAACGGCACCTACTACAGACAAATAGATGGAGTTGCAATGGGTAGTCCATTAGGACCCGTGTTAGCTGACATATTCATGGGTCACTTAGAACATTCTATGTCCACTGAAATCCGGAACACGTTGTTTTATAAACGATACGTGGACGATATTTTTGCTGTATTCGACGGCCACTGGCAAGTAACAGCCTTTCATGAGCTGTTAAACAGTTTGCATAACAAACTAACGTTTACTCTTGAAATCGAACAAAATGAGAGGATATCTTTCCTTGACGTTCTTTTGAAAAGGCGCGAGGATGGGTCACTTTCCAGAGGTGTCTACCGCAAATCCACGTGGACGGGACAATACCTACACTTTAAGAGTTTCACACCTATTGCTCAAAAACGTGGCCTCGTTAGGACTTTGTTTCACAGAGTTCGACGTATTGCGACGGATGATGAGCTAGAAAGTGAACTGACGTTACTGCACGAGACTCTTATAGAAAATGGTTATCCCCAAAGGTTTATTGAGAAGTACTCCACTCCACAAACAACGCGGGTTACACCCATTACTGTTCCTCGCAAGCCTGTCTATCTAAATCTTCCTTTTAAAGGTGATAATGTCTCAGCCCTGATCAAACGCCGTTTAGATGCAGCACTCAAGCGCACATACAACGCAGCCCGACTGGTCTACGTGGATGAAACCACCCGTGTTCCAACTACACCTAGAAAAGACGTGGTGCCCCTTTTCGCCCAATCCAATATTGTATACACGTTTGATTGTGTCTGTGGAAGCAGATACGTCGGCAGAACCAGGAGGCACCTCGGCACACGTATCAACGAACACATACCTAAATGGCTTTTGAATTCGGGGGTCGGTTGCGCCGTCAGTGCCATTACAAAACACCTTCTACAGACCGGCCACTCAGTGGACCCTAGAACGGCTTTCAGAGTGTTCTTTAGACCCAAGCTAAAGCAGGCTCTCAATATTGCTGAAGCCGTCGCAATACATCGACTGAATCCCTCTTTATGCGCTCAGAAACAGTTGGTGACTAACCTTTCACTTTGTTGGTAATAATGCAACTGGTACTTTTTACAGTATTTCAGCTCTTGTTTGTTTTTTTTTTAGATTTTTTCTAACCATATCTGACATTCACCACTCAATATGTATGTATCTTTTACCACCCATTTATTGCATCAAAATTATCAATCAGTTGCATTTTACTGCTTCCGCTTTGGTCACCTGACTGACTGTTTCAAATATTTCTAGATTGATTTCGCCTAGCTGCTTGCCCCTTAACTATATAAAGTGTATGTTAATTTCGCAAAAGTAACCGATGAGATGCGAACGAAATGTCATTGCGCAAGACATCTTACATGCTCAAGGTTCAACTGAATCGTCATGACATCGGAAAATTCCAGTTTTAAATAGGCAGAGTAAGGAATTATGAAATTAGATAGTCTTGATCTATCAATGAAGCAGACGGGAGTATGCGAATGCTGAAAGAAGGTATAAAAGAAAGCGTTGTACATTGTCAAGAGGGTGGGGGAATGAAGTAACCTTATGCAACAACACAACTAGGACATTGGACTCTTAGTAAAATATGAAACAGTGAGTTCCCTTTATCCATTTCATGAAGACGGCAAGAAGACATTGTGAGATGCAGGCATTTCGTCGAGTCTCATCAGTCGATTACATGAAACGCGTGGCAACAAGCAATAACAGCAACTTGAGGGAATAACATAAAATCATGGCTACTGATCCTTGTCACCAACGCTAGGTTGACTGCTATCAGCTTCCGTACACAATGAAATGGCTTATAACAGTATATCGTGAACACTTAAGCAAAGGGCAAATTATGCTTGCTGGTTGAACGATACAACGCACAAATTGTTTTCTGAACTCGGATAGTGTACTTGTAGATGTCACGTGATTGATCAGTGAGCAGAAACGCCTTTGTTGTCGACTAGTCACTTGAGAGTACGCTTCGAGATACGTGTTTCAAATGTTCGCATCGTTTGGCAGATGCACTGGACTTCAGAAGCGTAAGACCAGAAGTAACGTCTCAGCAAGTGCATCTTGCGTAACCTTATCTACACACCCTCGATTCATCAGCAGACACAATTGTCATAAAATTTTAATGGACCGACTGTCCAGCAAAATGTGTTCTGATAGAGTTTTTGATCGCATCTGTTCCCTGATGGCAGGTGAACCACACGGCATCGGTACCAAATGATGTCTATGCGCCTGCTACTTGATCTTGTTAGGTCTGAGACCTTTCTCACTGTTTATGGTCTCACTATACGTACTAGTTCTGTTATCTGCTTTGCGTTACATTCTGCTCGATATCGATGAGCGACTGACTGTTTCACCTGGCGAACTAGAAAGGTCGGACAGGGTGTGACTCCACAGCCTTGTCGGATAAGTGCCTGGTCGTGCGCCCCAAGTAACAAAAGAAGCCGCAGAAACAGGCAGTTTATCCTTTGACCGTGGGCACAAGGCTGAAGTAGAGTTGAAGTAGATGTGCAATTTGGCGGCTTAAAATGTTTTGCTGACAACACTGTTAAGTCTCATAGTCATTGTTTCAGTAAATGTGTCACCTTTGGATGGTAACGTAATGTACATTGCTTTCTTTTCTGCCAGTGGTACCTTGTTTTTTCTCGCGACGTTGCACAATCTTGTCTACACACCGTTCCGGGTAGCTATTTTGCAAGCAAGAACGCCAGTTCATCAGAAATCTTATCCGAGGTACATATCCTCATGGGTGTTTCAGTCAAACAGTTTACGAGATTTCCTTTTTGCATCAGAGTGACAGAATTGGAAAAATGGACATACTACTCATTCCAGGTCTTTTTCATATAGAACTGGCGCCGGATGAATACGTTCAGGAAGGCTAGTTCATCCTAACGCCCAACTCTGAGTGCAAATGCTATGTTCTTGTGGGCCGAGTTGAAAGTCGCTAAGATATCTGGTTTCGCTAACTGCATATGGGATATCATCCGCACACTGCTGCAACCGAATGACAGACTGATTTAAAATGCTATGAGCGAAACGATTTGAGGCAAAATTGTACGAAACTCGCTAAGTTACATCATATTACTTTGTAACCTGGTGAATAACTGGCCTCCTTCATATATTTTGTATGAAAAAGCCTACAGTCTCTGTGGCAACCCCAGCTAGGTGCTCAGCAACCTAGAACGGTGCGATTACAGAAAACCAAGAATTGCTTGATTGCTGTTAAACAGGCAACAGTTAAATAAGAAAATCCACCCTAACCCTAACCATCAACAGAACGCAATGCGACTAGTGTGGTATTCTCTCCTGCTACTCAAACAAACCCTTTAGATGTTGCCATCCATAAAGCGTTCATAGTTCGAAATAGACTAATTGGATTTACAGCTCCCGTCCATCTGGTTTTACAGAGTTAAACCTGATATTGGATTCAAAAAGGTTTGATAAGTGTGGTTAATCCTATAAGCCCCAGTATTGCGGTCAGCATGTGTTAGACTATGAATTTAGTTTAGTTTAGGCAATACTGGTCTTTTTTGAAATTTCTGCTATCATTAACGGGACTCCTCCTCCTCCTCATCATCATCATCATCATGGACAGGAATACATCAGTGGTTCACACTAATGCTTAACTGCCACACAACCATGAAGAAACAGCAAACCCTATGTAGGAATTGAGAAGGGGACGGGATGTGACCCAACTACTGAAAATAACTACGTCCATATTCAAACATTCAGCATCAAGGTGCCTACACCTTGCAAACAAACAACCGAGCTGCAAGTGAGAGTAAGGCGTCATCAGCGAGACAGCTTCCTCACGGCTCTCACTACCCCGCGTCAAACAACAACATTCACGCCATTGAGCTCGATTAGCCGCCATCTCACCTAGGGTCTCCAGCTACCGACTCTGTGAGTCGCGAAGGCCCCAGCTCGGCAGACGAACTCGATCTACAGTGGCCAACCCCTTGATGAACGACTTCATTTCCCTACTCCAGGTCATTAGCTGTCCACCTCGCAACTTACACTAGTCGGTCGCAGTGTCAGCGAACAGTGCTCGGTGTGGAAGACGACTAGCTGGCATCCTTAATACGTGACCTAACCATCTAAGCCTGTGCAAACGTAGAGACTGAACAACAGAACTCGTTACGGGACTCCTACCGTAAAATTCTACCTCATGACAACAATCAGAACATGTTTTCAGACTACTTGATATTGGTTATTTTTTGCTTTGACAGCTTCGCTTTACTGATTGTCAAGATGTCACGTAGCGAATCATAACGTGGGGGTTGACCGGAAACAACAAACAATCCGCGTTCGCACTGTACCATCCTTTCCTCACAGGTAACGTTTCCAATCCCAAGGTTTGCCAGCAAATGCATTACTGTGGCTAATAGCATTGATTTTTAATTCTTAACATGTGTTCGATATGAGCTGGTACATCTGCCTATCACGTGAGACACCCAGTATCCCAGAGTCAACTACATCCATGGCTACGGTGGGCTGAGGAGGGCATTATCTCTGAAATTTTTGGATAATGAAGTTCAACCTTTCGAACAGAATACTGAATAATCATGTGGTTTTTGTGTGGAAAAATTGGAACCAAAGATCTCGAGTGGTTGAAACAAATAGGCATTATTGATCCACATGGCACAAATAGCAGGCTTAAACGGAACGCATTACTTATTTTACCGAACGGTGCACTGGTGGATATTCCAACAAATCTTCACCAACCTATATCGTTTCTCAAGCGTTAGTTCTCTTCCCGTATGTGCTCTTGACCTCCAGATCTAGTACAACAAGCTAGCGTGATACCCATCAGCCGTCTGTCGTTTGTGACAGCTTGATTAATCATACTTGACTTATGTGTCGACCTTAAAGTATACCGGTATGGTGCCACTTCGCTTTTCCGCATGACCTAGAGTGTCCCAGTGACCGATCACTGGAATGATGATTCGGTCAGTCCATCCAACTGCACGGATTAGTCTGATTGGCAGTAGGTTCAGACGGAATCACATGAAGGGTTGTCATTCTAGAGCTGGAAAAAACTAAACTTCGTTGTACCTGCGCACTTGGATGGGTACATCTTTGGAAACAAAGGCGTAGGGTGGAAATAGTTTCTTACAAGTAACGGAAAAGGAGAAGCCAGCATCGGCTGTCGTGCATGCTGCGGTTGAGGACACTCTGGAAGGGAGCAGTGTGAACCAAAGCCATGACAGACCACACAAAGTCATCGTAAAAGACATCTAACCTTCAGTGTTGTACGAGCAGCGCTCGTTGGCTTGAATGGGTTGAGAGATTTAGTACCGTAAGTTTTCGGAACACCAGTGTAATGGCTCCATTTTCACTCCGAGCCCCCACTACACCGGTACTGTCTACTCACTTCGGACTGCTGAGGTAATAACCAGCAATACAAAGAAGACACTTCACAATACGGTTAGCAAGTAAATGGGATATTAGTATACGCTAGAGTGGTATCCATGTCGAAGAAACCGTAAATTCTGATATACCTAGATCAAACACTTTTTAAACCAACGAGATAAGGTCCATTGTGGCTGTCAGGGGTGGGACAGTGAACGTATTGACCACTCCGCTGACATTACAAGACACAGGGACGAGGTTGATGAATGTCCCACAAACCACACATTTGGATAGAAATTCTCTCAGATGTGACTGAATTTTCCAGACTACAGCGAGTTTTTCCGTAAGGTTTTTGGTTCCTGTTTTATTTTCTCAATGCTCTCCTTTTTCCTCTATTTGTCTATGTTCTTCATACATTTTAACTTGGATGTTGGTTCTTACTTTCGTGAATACCATCGGAATAAACGGTTGCCCGATGCAAGATACCATTGCATACAAAGTTCGTATGTACAGTGGAAGAGCTTGAATGTCGGGTCAAATAAATACTGATCAACTTAATTCCACTTTGTAGGTAAGAATATTAAATGCGGATGCGGACGCGCCTTGTTGACTAGCGTAAATCGACGAACGAAACGCAACCCCAGTATTTCCGGTTGAATTGGAACAGCTAAAGTTATAGTTATCGGTGAAAACTGTCGCCAACATATGAGTGATGTTTGGCTTGTAACAATTTTTACTATTGCCTGTCCATGCATCCTCGTGACATCTACTCGCAGAATTTGTGTGCTATTGAGTGACTGGCCTCCCAACTTGTGCATGCCCCGGTTCTACGACAGACAAACCTATGCATGAATCGTTCATCTCGATATGTCTAAGTGACTGTCCATTTGCACGAGGTCGTTAATGGGCTCTAACAACATGTTACAACGATATATATATATAATAGTTTAGTTATTGAATGTATACTACATTGTCAAAGAATACTTTGTTCCGTATTGTCATGTCTTAACTCCCACACGACAGACGTTCGCACAGTACTTCCAACTGAGCAGTAGAACTGCTGGAACATTTCTACAGAAGCGGATCATTTACGAAAAATCACTTGGCTGTGCCCAAATACAAAGATGGAGTGACTGAACCCGTCGGATAGATAGCTGAAAACAATTAGCCAAAAACTACACGTGATGCCGCTACTGCTGTGGATCAGTACCTGGGAATTAATCCGTCTACACCTGTTTGAACGTGATCTTACTTATCCCATCTGGCTTCCTTGTACTCACCTCTGAAGACCAAATATCATGCCCGTAAGTATTCCGAAAATGTATGTTTCAGTTACAACATGCAAATGCCAATATTATGTTTAACACTGTAAGATAGTTATTTGTTAGTAACGGTGCACGTTCAACAGGGATAAAAACTAAATATATTATGGATCACTGGTTAGAACAATGGTGGAAGTGCAAGGCTTTGAAGCTAACGATGAGTAAACAAAGTAAGAAAAAATTTTCGCTCTGCTTTACATTCAGAGGAGTAGGTTAGACAGTAAACACTTTGAACAATGTACAGAATCGATATACAGGAGGACAACACTCCTGAGGAAGGCCACCCGAGGTGGTTGAAACGTAGAGTATTACAACTAGCTCGAAACGTTGTGTTATTCCCAATCTGTATATCAATAACATGTTAAACACGACGCCCAAACTATTCAACTTCATTCGTACTACATTTGGTGCGGATATCTTACAACTGATTAATACTGTAAAGAATCATTGGGAAGTTGTACGCCTGAGAACGTTCCTGTAGGATTCGATGTGTGGATTTCGTTACAGGATTGGATAAAAATTGAGAGAGACCTGAGAAAACAGGATAGCTGGTAGCTCAATGGTTCTGTCTACAGTTTGTGTACGATTTCAAATAAAATTCGGTAAAAGCATGGATATCATTTATTGTTTTCTGTAGAAATTACGTAAACCTGTTCAAAGACTTCAGATTCTTCTTACAAAATCAGAGTCAAATACAGGATGGCGCTTGTATGGTGATTGAACGAACATCATTGTCTTCCAGGTCGAAACGTAGAAAACCTGGTCAGTGGCCACCTGGGATTATTAGCACGGAAAACAAACGGCGAATTGAGTTGTGTATGTGAATTGGGCTTCCAAAGGACCACCCTCTCAAATCAAGAAGCGGACTATATTCACGTTTAGTAAAGTTACGAGCGCGTAGATTGTAGTTCGCATTTATCTCTGTGACTGCGTTCAGTTAGCCCTTTGGTTTTTGCCTTCGTAATTCTAACTAACTCAACTTTGTCCAATCTGAACTGCGCACTCCAAGCCTAATTTGACAATTGGAGTTCTAATTATATCCTGAAGTGATAACCTAACCTCACGACGGAGCTTCCGTGATGGGACTGCTGAATCAGCCAGGTAGATCTGCTGCACATTTTGTATATTTTGAATTGGGGCACGGCACTTCAATATTTCTCTTAATCCCGCAAATAGACCACTTACTTTCTAGCTGCTGCGAAATTGTCATGCTAAGATTGTCCGAAGAAGGGTCAAGCGTGACTTTGTCGACTGCAGAGATGCAAGTGGTAACGCTGTGGCACCTAGGAAATACGCTGCAGAGAACATCTGAGACCCAACGGTACAATCGTCGGGACCTGTCGTTTTTTTGTCTGGAATGCAAAAATGATTTCATCACTGTTATGCGAAGCAGCAAGTTCATTATTCCATTCGTGGTGGGGGATTCTATGAACTCCTATCAGAAAAACTAACCTGCAGATGAATGAGGCACTTGGTTACCGATTGAGACTCTCCGGTAAAACTATGTTTTAGAGTAGACGTGACCAAACAACGAAAGATGCTTTCCGTTTTCTTCTCTCCTGGAGTAGTCCAGCGAATTCTAACATGCAAACCCAGATTATTGTCTTGGCACCAATTTGCGCATATATGAAGAAGCGAGGAACGATGCGTTTAAAACCTCGTCAGCTGACTGTCTGTTTTTGTGTGTGATAGAATAGCACGAAAATTGTTCAAACCAAATCAAAGGCAGCGGGTGAAGCAGATTTCTGAGGCTCAGAATTCTAACTTGTGATATCCGAGACAACGTCCGTGGTGCCTTGGAAACTAAGATAAAAATAGGTGCAATCATTCGTTTGAGTCCGTACGTCTTACTCCAACTCATCGTCATCATCATCATCGTTAACATCACAGACACCAGTACATCACCAGTCCACCGTGATGCCCAAATGCCACAAAATCACAAAGAAAGAGAGCAAACGTTGTACAATAAGAGAGAAGAAAACAAGAAGGGACGGGAAGGGACCTAACTAGTAAAAATAGCCACGTCTACATTCAAACATTCAACACTGCCAAACAACGACAACATTCAGGTCGCTGAACACCATTAGCGGCTATCTCATCCAACGTTCCCAATCACGGACTCTGTGAGTGGCTGGGTGCCTAGCCCGAGAGACGAACCTGATCTACATTGACCAACCCCTCCGTGAACGATTGCATTTCTATAAGCCAGGTTATCACCTGTCCACCTCACATATTGTGCCAATCGACCACAACATCAACAGATTGTTCGGTGAGGTAGACGACTAGCCGACATCCTAAGTATACAACCTGTGCAAATGTAAACAATGAACAGAAGATCTTGTCTGATAATCACTACCAAATACCTGCAGGGACTGAGATTACAAAGTGTTTTTAATCCCTGAGGATCTATGACAGTCTTCTGAAAGAGTTCAAATAGAGACTGAGAACATATGTATCAATCATATCAGAACAGCAAGATTCTATTAGGTCACCGTAACACAATTGATGTGTTAAAATCGCTATTTTGTTAGGTTGATCGCAAACTCCCTGACGTCTTATACTGGCCTGCTGACGAAGATCGGTAAGTCATAGGTACTAGTCAACTACAGTCTACTATCATTTAGAATGAACATTTTACTGGCAGTATTCAGTATTGTTGTTGTCCGGATACTCTATGCACTGGATTGAGAGCCTGTCCACCGGAATGATGTAACTGTGACCACTGTTTCGAACAAGCCATCTGAATGTATCTTTAAGACAAACCACTCAGAATGCCCTGTGTTTGTCATTGGACATTGCAAGTATCGATCGGATCCAGCCCCTCTCTGAGAATGATCAGTGTGGAGACGTATGAAGAGCAAGACAGTGAACGATCGATCATAGGTCACCCACTTTCTTCTCAAACTGCACCGTTAGATCTCTTCAACTTGTATTGACTCAGATGTGAGAGATTGAACAAGACCTCGTGCAGATGGGACGTTTCTGGGCAGTTCCACAGAATAGATCTTAGGTCTTGAGGTGCTTCTGCGATTTTCACTATGAAGGTGCACACAACTAATTTCAGATATGTCAAACGTGTTAGTAAAATCATGAATGGTTTTCTGAATCTGTTCATTTCTGGGTTGTTGGAAGAGGCCAAGAAGGGTCATTTTTCGACACACAAAAAGCAGGCGGAAATCCTCGGAATTTACACCAAGTTATTCGCGTTCCAGTTTCAAACTGTTAAACTTTCCTCATTGGTTTGATCATTGAGTGCTACAAAATATTTCGCAATCCGTGCAATTAAAGTCCGCAAGCCAGAGGCCGTAATGCTTCAGCAAGCAAATGTCGTAGGCAGATATTTTGTCACGATATTTCATGTTTGTTGGTTTCGGGGACTACCGCTGTATTTTCCACCCTAGTCTTACATTTCTAGCGGATCTATAGGGATAGTTTCGGTAGTGTTACGTAACTATGCTATCAAGATGACAGTCACAAATGGGAAAGAACATACGCGCACTTTACCAAATCCGCAAAGTGTTGTTAATCACCCTGTCACGCCGATGAAGTACAGTAGTCAAACAGAATCCCTTTCGAAGAATGGTGTTAAGCAAACACTGAAAAGATCACATGAGGATTGAGAAACTTGAATACTTTGGGAGAGAGATATGTTGGTAGCCAGAGGTGGACGCTAAAATTTAGAAATCGGCCATGGACTGAGTTGTTTGCACAAACAAAACCGGCTCTGAAGGCTGGATTTACTGATCTTAGAGATACAGGTCGTGGTAGAAAGTCATGCCGACCATTGTGGATAGCTCCATTAAATGCGTTCCGAATCAAGAACACGAATGGCAAGATAACTGTTCATCCGTAAATCAACAAATGGGTAGTACGTTGCAAAACTACGACAAAAAACGCTTATTTTCCATATCACTGATCCAAGAAGGTCACGGTTGCTACAGTTACCATTAACCGGTTCACATAAGGAAGAAAACAGCGTCCCCTGCCAAGGTGTATTCCAATGTTTTTTTTTCCTGTATTTCCTCCCGGTTATTACGATATCCACATACATGCCCATGATTCACTACTGAGTGACAGTGTGAGTAACATAATGCGATCAATCGTCCTCATTATGAGAACAGTTATTTTTTATACCAAATGACCCTTGGTGCAATAGCCTAAAACCTCACTATTCAACACTCCAGTGACGTACTTCATTGTCGAATTCACTTGTAAATGACTTAGCGGAAAGGATGCAATCTAAGTTTCGTTCGTTAGTACTGGACAGCATTGTTGGATCGAATTAAAAATCTAGCTCAAAAGTGGTGGATTTAGACACCGGTGTGCAGTACTAAGATCTCTGGTTGAAAATGCTGCGGAGAACCATACCCTAACTATAAAGAGTGTCATCAGTACCGCCAACCCATGCGAGAAAATTCTCTAGCCACAATGAACATAGTTTGAATCAATATAGAAGTTGGGGGATTTAGGATGTTCCAAGTTGAACACCACCTACACTAGAATAAGTTTTGAATGCCCACATCAGAATTTACGAACACCAACAGATACTAAGCACTGTCCAACTGCATGATGCAAATTATCCCATTGGGACAGTAAAAGAAGAACTGATCTAATCTTGGAAACTGTAGACAGCGGACTAATTGATACACTGATCCTAATGAACTTCTTTACTAGTTTCTTTAAAATCTCTTATCATTCAATAACCTCTCGGACTGACGACTGTCCTTGTCGAACTCACTGGTAGTGCTGATTGATCCAGTTCAAACGCAACCAACAAGCAAATGCTAGATGCATCACAGATTTAGTACGAGAAACGCGCGCAAGGCGAACAGAATATATACTGTATAAGTGGTATCGTGTAATGTTGGAAACGATACCCCCATAGAGTTGGACGAAGTAGGTTGTGAACCAGCCGCTAATGGAATACCTAGTGTGAAATGCCCGCGATGTGACGAACGCCAGGCAATGGAAGGTATGAGAGCAGACAAGTAAGGTAACTAGTTTTCTTCACAAGTTATTCGTTATTCGCTCGTAATGCTTACCATCAATTTTTCGATTGTTTTTTGTAGGCAAACTTAGAAGATCTACAGATAACTGATGTGGTCCACAGAACGTCAGTCTATCTGACTTGTTTGGGATTTGTTCTTGCCTGGCCCGGGATGTATCTGTCATCAACGGATCGAATAACTGTCCACCATGACACTACAGTGTGATGGGATGGTTTGTCTCTAACAACTAGGCTCACAACACAGGTCCTCTTTCCAAGTCACCTTTTTCAACTGATATGTTTCTTCTATTTAAACTGATACATTATTGCGAATAGGAGTGGATTTTCGTAGCAGTTTCCAGAGATAATAAGAAGTTTTTTAGCAGGAGGGCAGCCAACCATATTTCGCAAACTTTTGCCTGTCACTGCGTCAGTATTGTCTGATTTTGCCTTACCTGTGGTACATATATCTTGTATATGTACATCTTGTAATTTGAACCAGTTTGAGGATGGGTCAGAAACATTATTCTTTGCAGCCGATTGGTCTACCAGATAACACGGTAATCCATTTTCTCCTCAGATTTGGACTGTCTTCAACTTCCCATGTGTATGTGTCGCGAAGTGGACTAGCATCTGTCAATCGATCGGTAGTTGGACTAAATAATCCAACACTGTTAGTCTCCTCGATCCACAATGTGATATATAAGGTTAAACAGTTGAGCCCGCGACATGCCTTCATTAACTGGTACTTGCAAGAGCAGATGCACTAAGCGGAGTTGTTCGACGGGCAAGAGTTCGTGCAAGCGTTGATCGTTGATTTTCAACATCTGGAAAGTGAGTTGCTGTGTTTTCTTCCTGCAACAACGTTCTTGTATCGGGCTTGACCTGGTTTGGATACACTTGATATCTTCAGTTTGTGAGGATAAGTTTTGAACTTGCACTGAATTACGCATGAAATGAGTCCTTTCCTATGTAACGTAACTACAAGTACACTATGCCATGGACAACGCATATCTTACACTGTAGCTGTACAAATTTGAGGAAACTGATGTATTCAGTGGAAATTAGAAAGTTTGAGGCAAAACTGATAAACGTTGATAGTCACAAGAATGTAAGACCAAAATGAAATGGGTTGAAATGGGAGTATAAATCCAACTGCCTTCTATTGGGTACAACAAAATCACTTCACAGTATGCAATAAGCAAACAGCTTATTGGAGTAGCGGTGAAAGTTCCCACACAGTTTCAATCCACGTGAATGTGTGCGACGACCAGGATATCCGGAACTTCCGTTGGGTGTACAGTGTGTTGTAGGTCTGATCTTTAGTCCATCAGCTGATTAAGTTGTTATTACAGACTCAAGCAGTGTCCCAGGTTTAGCGTACTCGGACACCAGATAATTGCCTCCAGACAATCAGTGGATGCACCAACGGCAGCAAACCGTTACCAGGGTGTGAGTTATATAACGCATAAGTACACTTTTTAGTGGACGGTGAGGTCTATGAGAAATCTTATATGCAAACATGTAGTCACCTCGATATGTCAGCAAAACACGACATTTTTGGTAGTGAGGAAACCGGAGGCACAGGGAACGGGCCCGCGAGAGGACGGGAATGCACTGGATTTCAAACATAAGGATCTGTTCAAAGTATGCCTTTTAAGAGATAGCTTCTGATCAATTCTTTACCTATGTGTATAAAAGTCATTTTTTTAAAGGGTGAGATGCAGCTGGATGGCAAACGCTACTTTATGGAGCTGGGCACACGATCGTCCACTTTTTATTCAGCAACCTAAGCCCAGTTTGCAAAACCGTACACATTCACCGTTTTGTGGACCCCTCATCTTTTTTATATACTTGTTTCCAAAAACGAGACGGATGGAATAGGTCTCCAGGAAATTTATCCTCATCAAGTAAACATATGTGATAAAATACCAGCTAGGACGACTGGTAACACATCCTAAGGATCCAATTTCTATGGGCGACCAGACAGACTGCGTTTACGAAATCAAATGCGGTGACTGCAAAGCCAGCTACATTGGAGAGACAAGTAGACAATTGAAAGTACGTGTTGCCGAACACAAGAGGCACACAAGGTTTCCTCCTAAACAGGCCTATCAATTTCAGAGGCTAGAGAAGAATTCGGCCATCGCACTACATGCACTGTTAGAGAATCACAACTTAGGTTTTGATCGTTTCCAGATTCCCATGGGATTCACAAGAAGTCAGTTATGCGAACAGCTGTTTTCGGTAATTCTCATCGGGCTTTTTACAATTACATAGTCATTTGACTTGCTCCAGTTTTTCCTATATACAACACATGTACCCTATGTAATTGTAAAAGCCGATGAGAATTACCGAAAACAGCTGTTCGCATAACTGACTACTTAGGTTTTGATCAAGCTCGAGTGATTCACGAAGGTCTAGCTCCCTATGCGGAGCGGTGCTGTGCTGAAGCTCTCACCATTTACAAGCAGTACGCTTGTGTTAATCGCAATGATAGTAAACCCCTGTCTGCAGTGGGGCGTGGATGGATAAACAGCACAAGACACGGACGCGTCCTATCTACATCTGTCTCACCCCCACTTAGTGGGCAAATGATTAGACCAATCCGGTCTGATGCAGTACAAATTGACCTAACCACGGCAAATCCCATGTGACCTCTGTTCCTCTGTCAAGGTGATTTCGATTACAACACTCCTGAGGAAGGCCACCCGAGGTGGTTGAAACGTAGAGTATTACAACTTGCTCGTAACGTTATGTTATTCCCGATCTGTTTATCAATAGATAGCCGGAGATTAGTTGTCATTCACCGGTAACGTATGAAAACATAGCATGTAGTTCGTTACCCCTCCGGTTTGAAGAGTGGAGGGGAATCATAATTTAGTCCTCCTTCCCTTCAACAGTGAATCAATAACGGACGTTCTTAGTTGAAACCTTAACACAGTGCCTGGTCGGATTCGGTGGCTCTCGTTGGTTAGCGATATTGTCCGTTAACTAGTGGTGGTTATTTTAACGGGATAATGAAAACTGTTCTACAACTGCCTTGTTACTGTTGCTTGAGACCGAGTTTTGCGTATGCAATTGTGGACAACCTATAGGTAAGTATGGGGCAGGACAGGAGATTCAGTATTTAATTTCCACCATCTTTATTTTGCCTTCAAACCAGCTTTTTCTGTTTGTGGTTCAATCTCGGTTACGCATCTGCATGTACTACTGACCTGTTGCTGCGAATGACCGGGGACTCCTTTTTGAGTGATTCTGAAACCAAGGTTTACGTGCATGTTCCTGTTGTCTGAACATGGAAGATACCGTTTCTGTCCATGCGCAAAAATATGTGCCTACTCCCCTTCCTTCTGTCGTACGTTTGAGATTAATGAACGCAGAAGGATGCAACTGAGTAAACGGATAACAGTTTTCTTTCGATATAGCTACAATGTGAATCGAGAGGGCTAAGAACCAACGCCATTGTCTTGTGCCGAGATACAGCGTGGAACTTCGTTGGTCATGCGACAACAAATACGGGACTACCACGTAAAACGGAATTTTACTGCAAAGTCAACTGAGGCGATCGTGATTAGTTGTCACCATTCAATAGTGTTGTTTCATAGCATGTTCAGTTGGCTTCTTGATACTCCTTGTTCCCACTTCTCCTACCCGTTAAAATTAAAAGCACTGACATTGATATACATATTGGAAATAACACAACGTTACGAGCAAGTTGTAATACTCTACGTTTCAACCACCTCTGGTGGCCTTCCTCAGGACCGATGTTCACAGCTTCTTTTTACAATCCCAATAGTTGATAGGCTGAAAATGAATGCAGACGGGTCAACGCATAGTACGGGAATGAAATTCAAACAATGTGTATTTTCTAACTGGTTGACCTGGTAATGAATTAAACGAAAATGTGGATTTTTCCCCTTATATTTTTTAATAGGCTACAATTCACATGGAAGTAGTGGAAATCAATATTTTCCGAGGGATTTCTTGCACAAGGAATTCCAGTCACGTTTAATGAATTTAGAACACAGGTTTTGTCACTCACTGACCGACCTGAATTGTCACGCCTTTCTGTTCCTCATTCAACCAGATGCGCCCAATGATTTGTCCTAGTTGCTGTAGGGATTACTTAAGCACACATTAGCCACCGTGAACAAAAAGCACCCACGTGTACAAACGGTGGTCTGGGTCCCTACCCACTTGATCACTACTCAAGCGGGTAATGAGTCCGGTTCCAGTAGTCTGTCCATTATTATTCCTACCTCTATTTCGCACACTGATCCGTATTGTACGCATTCCGCCAATTTGTCACTGGCCAAGGTTATGAGTAACAGCATATATCATCCTATCAACCGTCATACATCAACGCTGTTGCATTTTACCCCATACTCTTACCCAAGTTTTGGATTCTGTGTCAAATTATTTTGCTGCACTTGGCCTCAATTCACCTGTTCTAGGAATTTTGGAGCCATATACATGCAGATGTGCCAGTGTCAGTTGACCAGCCATTTTTCCTACTGGTTTCTTTGTGGGTAGGTTTAGTAGTCAGGATCTCATTTTCATCTAAACGCACACACGTTCCGTAGAACGCATTCGCTTCAATTTCGTCTAGCTCACGGTGTACCTGCACAAGCGCGAGATCAGAAGACTTCCCGCATTCAAATTAAACATAATGATGGGAAGGTTGAGTGAATCGAATCGGGTTCAATTCCATCATCTTATGTATCTATCTTGTCCGGTCTTCCAGCAGTTGCCATGAAAGTCCAGGATCGAGACGATGTTGAACTGTTGAACGATCATCTGCAGATCTGATAATGAACGATGCGAAAATGCCTATCAAACTCGACAACAAACGTTGGCTGTCTTCATTGTTGGCGTTAGAATCTGAAAGGCCATATGACGAACTAATCAACAGAACGTGAGATGAGACTGCGGCAAAGAAAACACCAAATGTGAGAGTGAAATGTGTGTGCTCTGGAACGTAGTTGTGAAAAGGCATGTCTAACACCAAAACTCCAGTTCATATTCTGTTAAATATTTTCTTCAAATCTGAGTTTGCTCAGTTTGATACTTTGAATTTCGGACTGCTAACTTTACATCCACATTACTGCTATCATTATTATTGGTCGGTCATTCTCAACTGCGATTCATAAGAATTGTGAATGAGGATGAGCACACTGTTGAGTGACTTTTCGACATGCTTGATGTGTGAGCAATGTTTGTTTCGGCAAACACAAACACGGGGCAGAGCGCATCTGAACTTTGATAAAATTTCACTCTGGTGAACTGTTGGTGAAAGATAGTAGGGGTAGTGCCAACACTGAAATACATCGGTTTCCCCAAAGAGAGAACATCAACCAAATGAGAAAGCTCGTTTCCGAGTTAGGTGTATGTGCATTGGCTAAACGTTCCGTGCATAAAGTTACGTAACACATTATGAGACACGTACCATATATCACAAAAATCGGGTAGAAGATGGTTGGTTCACATTCTCCACCCTTCGCGTCAGGGTTAGTTTTTAAGCGACTCTATTTGGAGTATGATTTTTTTATATAAAACAACACCCCAGATCCCGTTTACTGGTCTATCCCATATGATCTGAATCGATTTATGTAGTATCCGCACTCGTGGGCTTACCCAAAGTTTTGCCGTAACATTCTAAATGTCTTTACTCGTCATCTGAAGATGACGAACATTACTTACCTATTGTTAATGGTAGGTTGTGCTATGAGTTGTCTAGCAACTGACGAACTTCAGTTATGTCACAAGTTGCGTACATGCAATTTTCACTGATAGGACTTGCGATAGAGCTTCCTGTCAACCTATCTCAAACGTTTGACGATAATGAAATGCTCGTAGATATAGTCCTGCTGCCCCAAGATCAATTCCGTCATAATTCAGCACCTGATAATTCCATTTACTGTTATGTGAGTTAGCATAGGAATTTAGCTATTACTTACTTGACGGAGGGTATAAAGATTGTTGCCAGAATCCTACACAAACATTGAACAAGGAAATAGTTTTTCTGTTATCCATTTCGAGTGCAGGTATCACTCTGGTTGTTTCCGTTAAACGACACGAAGAAGCGTAAGGTTATTCGAGAGCTGAAGGATTTCGGGATAACACAATACCAACTGACTGGACAACATTTAAGCCATTTTTCACACTTTTCCAACTCAAGTGACACTGGCTTGGTATTAGTCGAATGCCTGAAAAACGTGCTTTATCCGAATTTGAATGACTTTTACTTGTTACCTCTAATCCTGAACGCTAATGCACTAGCTGTATGTTATTTCGAAGTGCTGATTTCAGTGTTTACATGCGGTAGGTACACGATAGACGATCCAGACTCACCAGTGTGGTACATGTCTTCATTCAAACCAGTTCCGACAGTTCGAGCAGTATGAATATGAGGTTCGAGTCTCGTTTACCATTCTTCAGATTTTTTGTTTGAAAAAAATTGTGAAGTCAATCGTTACACTGACGAAAGTTCAACTCCATGCGTGTTGACGTAATCTGCATTGCTACTTTTGGCGGAAAACACAAGTTAAGTGTAAATATGGTTGCGAACATTCAGGAAACTGAGAATGCAATTTGTTGCTTACCCATCGGTAGCCTTATTGGTGGTACCTATCAAGTTTGATACCTTAAGAATACCTTTTTCTGACTTCATCTTTTTAGGCCTCGAATCTTCAAAAATGTGTGTTTATTCTGTTCAACACCATATTCACACCGACGTTTTAAAAATGAGCTTCTGTCAGTATTCAATTCAGAAACTCTTAAACTTACAGCGATAGAAACCGCCTCATTTCGGATCCTTCCAGTTTGCACAAAGTGGTCTCAGATTCACCGCCGACAGTCGTCTACTTGATTTGTGGCACTTTATTTCACACCATTCTCTCTACCAGAATCATGATTTACGTAAGTGGTTCGCCGACGAGTAATCATCTCGGTTGTGACCTGGTTGATAATAGTTACTTGTTCGAATATGTGATTACAACTCACGTGGCCAGCATACACCAGTTCATTACCTGTGTAAAGCCAGTTTTACAGATACTAAGTTAGCAAGAGAAACATGCAAGCAGATAGTTGAGTGGAATCCGTAGTTTACAAGTGACACTCTTGGTCATCTTCTGATGTCACTGTCGAAGTCAGTGCAACAAAACTCCGATACCGTCTGTACATTAGTCAGGTATCAATCCGGAACATAGAACTGTCTGGTTTTAGATGTTCTACCTGGTCATATTTCAACGGTGGAACATTTAGAATTAAAAAATGTCGCTGATATCTTAGAGGAAACCCTTTTGAATGGGATTCTGCATCAAAAGACTCCCTACAAGTAGGGAAAAGTAAGCAAATCAAAAAGCTAACGTTTTGTAAAAGTAATTAGAAATGTGATTGTTGCCGTAGGATGTTGTCAACAATAAACTCGGTAGGTTGTTTTCAATTATTCAAAGTGTCCGAGTACTCTACGCATCAACCTTAGACCGAAGGGGATTTATTATATGTGTATTCCTTTGTCCCTGCAAATAAAGTGCCTTATAACCTTCACACAGCATGTAACCCCCTGGCCAGACTAGGACTGGATGGGACGTAGGTAAGCATCACAAACGAACATTCGGAATTCATCAGAGGTGATTTACACGTTTGCGTGAAACATGAATAGAGCTGCTTATAACGTGAAGTCAGCACGCAACAGACGTGTGGGTGAAGTATATTGCTCTGGCTTCAAACTAGCTGCAACTTTATGTGCAAAACCCACCAAATTTCGACCGCCCTAGAGGGAACAGAAAAAATGTGACCGCTGGTTGTTAATGGTTGCTTTCCGGTACCAATTCTTTAGGTGAGAATGACTGAATACCGGTCATACAGCCATTCATCACTTCAAATCAGATCTCTGACGAAATTCCATCGTGCAGAGAGCGCTGCCAGGCAAAGACCATAAAGTAGTGTGTTTTATGAAAGAGTATGAGTTATAGGGACTTTTGCACACACACACACCTACTTACAATGTCTTCTGGCTAACATTTTGAAATATGACTGGCACAGCTTATCAGTGTATCTGATTAACTGACTCTTTCTGCCTGATTACGTGATCTGTGGATACCACCTGAACTTGAAGCCTCAAAGGCAAGACAACAGAGAGTAAAAACGCATCGCGCGGTTCTTCTATTACAAGCTAACAAGAACTGGTGCAATGGACTCCACCATTAGTCGGCGAGTTGTGTCACAGCATAAAACAACAAGAGACCAACACTTTGGTGAGAACAGTTGTATAGTATGCAGCTTCGTTTGTGATTAGTATACTACGTGCATTCGGGAACAAGAAGGTAGATCTCAACGCCAGGAAGACCAGGGAACAGAAATGCTTATTGAAACACTGCACTTGTCACAGGTTACTCGTCACTAAGGCGAACAACACTGTACTATTGTTCAAAGTGTGTGGACACAGGGCAGCCATGCAAATCAGTTTACGCACTCGTCTTGTGCTTTCACATAAATTGTGCGGGATTTCTACGCCACAAGCAACTTCGCAGGTCAACCGTCTTTTGCGGTCACAACACAGTTATTCGGCCCGGGTTTCCCATTGCTTTTTCAGCCTTTTACAGCAATCGGGAGGTGAGGTCTGGCCAGAAGAACGCACAGTGTTATAGACTCCAATGAAGATCAGTAGACCAAGTTCAACTCACGTTCTGTTTTGCCCAGCGGTAAAGCTCATCCGTAATCAAGCTAAACGATGTGAAAGCACCAACAGAACCTGGGGTATTGCGTCGGCTGAACACACCGATTGTGCCCACCTCTCCACGCTTTAGATCGAGCTCTGGCTCACCGGTAACTCACCTCCAAAGTAAATTACAGGCATAATTTGTCCTTATATTTTGGTTTTCATCTGCCTACTCATGAGTAGGATATGAATCCAAGAAAATTTCCATTTTACTCTGATACGGTTGGAAACTCCGACGCTGGCGTGGATGTCCAATAGCTTCCTTGCATTGATTTTCACAATAACTTCGGTTTTCATTATTTACTCTGGCCCCACCGCAACTTGCGCTTAATCTGATGTGCATGATTCACCCATATTCTCTCTCTACATTCCCACAAACGTCGTGAGATGTCCACTGTGCATGTAGTTGTTTCATGTTGTGACTATGATGGATGACAAAGCGGAGGTGCGATTATTCCAACAGTCACTAGAATATCTCGATACGTTGGAGAAATATGGCCAAAGCTCACAGAGAATGGATTGCAAACAACACGAGTGACCGATTGAGTTATCACCCAAAGAAATCAGGAAAACAGGCGAGAATTGACCCTTCAAACCCCCCGAAGGAAAGTGTCAGCCAAACGTAAAAAACCAAGCAGAAGTGCATAGAAATTTGAAGTAGAGACCGTAACTATGTCGTGGGCTGGAATTCTGGTTCACAAGCTCCAGCATGCGTGTGACGTGGGAACGTGATAGCTGGATAGCACTGAACGACTTTTCGCCACACTATCTCCAGACTTCTATTAGATAGGGTATGTGCACATCATACATGAAAATCACAACCAGTCAAATAAGTCATGAAAAATCATAAATGTACGGAGGAGGATGGCGGTGTGTGTTTATGTGTGAAATTTGTCACACACGTCTGCCATCGAACACAGGTTCGTCAATGTCAAATGGTTCATATTTGCTCGGGTTTCAAGTGACTTTGGAATTAATGGCCAGGAAAGGTGGAGGGTGGGCACCAGCCAGTTTTGTACGCACAGACAGGTTGTAGGGTCTGAGGCAAAAGTCCCCGAATTCGATAACAGCCAAGCTCCAGTAGCTCTGGAGCGTACCGTGGATGAGTCAGAAAGCTTCAGCCGGATTTACTTCATGGCCAGCGTCAATCAGTTTATAAACCAACCGTACTAGGAACGTAATTTCTCGGATCACCGCAGTTATATTGGGAAGTATTTACGAATTATTTTCAACAAGTTTTTTTGGTACTCCCAGAGCAAGCTGCACAACAAAAACGGAGAGATGATCAAACACAAAATGACGGAGAAAACGCTGGCAGGCAACCTTTCAAATGTGGCGTAAATAGCCAGCAAGTGTTGAACGATAAGATGATTGGTGCTGTAGTACACACACACTCAACTGCACTTGCTGGATGATTTACACACTGATTACATGGAGTACCGACTGAAGCAGTCTGGTCAATTGTTAACGTTAAAAGACCTTCTCTGACAGTATTTCAGTTTTCTGGTTGAGAACTTGCAATTAGGTTGAACGATCCTCATCAACTATGCAAAATGCTTTAGCCCGAGTATAGGCAGTAACGCAGTTGGCAGGCATCCCACAATATCTACCTTTTATCCGTCCTTCTCATGTTCACGATTAACGTTTTTTAACTCGCCGGCCAAACTGTAGGAACTTTAGGATACTGAAGTGTCTTCGGTAATATGCTCTTGTCTATAGGGACGACAAAATGTGGGAAGTGAATCTTCCGGTGAATAAGACAGTGCATCAGGATAAAGTATGACGCTGACTGGCAGAGTAGAATTTGTTCGTGTACTAATCGAGGAACCGCCATCATCAGTAAAGGATCACAATGAGACTTAATTGCCAGTACTGTTGGGGTGAAGGAATAAACACCTTATTTTAGAGACACAGTGTGTAATGGGCCTAGAAATAATCGTTGAAAACTCAGTGTCTAAAATTAACCGATCAACCTCAAGATGCATACACCCAGCAGGAAACAAATAGTGTTTGAGTTGAAAGTCAGACGGTGCCTACGATACATTTTCTGCGATGCCAATCAAGTCATTACCCGACTGTCCTACGAGGCCCAATTCGGCTGATCAAGGTAGAAGAAGTCAGTGATCAATGGTCCGACAGGTACGTATTGTAACTGCTGAATTTCTTAAAATCTCACTAATTTGATAAACGTAACCATACTATTAATGTGACTTTGAACCATTTCGAATAAATATACATTCAGGAACCAGTACGGAGTAAAAATATGACTTCGCACCCGTATGGGTTTAAGTACAGATGCAAGTTGTACGGGTCACTGGGAGACTACGAATACGGGCAAATCATTCACTTTCATATCCGGCGTGGCATACTGTGTGGGTGTTAGAGTTAAACGGTTTTACACTTAGTCTGATTATCGTGAAGGATGGATGTTACGCGCTGTAAAAAATACCACCACTCCTTTGAACTCAAGGCGGAAGGTTTGTAAACCTGCTGAAGATCACATCGGCAACCCCCGTGTTATTTCGAGATAATGAATTGATGAGCTAAACTAGGGCCTTTTGACGAAGTCGGAAACTGTGACAAACTACTGAGCATTGCGTGGCAGATATTTCGCGGTCTTTTCTGGAAATCATAGGCAAAGAGGAAAACCTATGTTCTCGTCACCTATTCGGATCGAATTATCTGTTGAACTACCAAAAAACCATTTGAACGGACATTTTATTTTGTCAGAGTTCACCATGAGTGCACACCTTCTCGAGGTTCGGCGATTACACTTTGAGTCCGCATAGTTACTGTGATTTCAACTTGGAAAAAATTCAAGTCTTGACATAATCGATTGGAATCAACCAGACAGATATTGTGATTTCTTAAGAGGCGATCGAGGAATCTCTGCATTACACAAAGACAAGTGTGGTTGGGTGTTTACGATTGCAGAGTTAGTTGGGATTAATGTAAGGTCACTTTCTCAATGGTCAACACGGTTGACTTATGAAAGCATGGACCGAGCTGCAGTCTTGGCAAGGATATATATTGCTCATGAACTCTAACGATGTTGAAACTAGCGTACAGTTCTTTTGTCGAAAGGAACCAGTTAAAGAGACCATAGAAGTGCGAAGAGTGTGATCAACTGTGAATGAGGTTTAACATATACTAAGCTACAATGCCAGCTTGGGCTCTGAAGTATTGTGTTGTGTTCCCGCATGAACGGAATAGGCACCGTCAAGCGAGAAGCCTTTATCTAAACCTCCCAAGTGAACTGCATCGATACATCGTGAGTATGGGAACAGCGATCGACGGGATGTGTGTTCAAACGATAGGTAGTTGTGTGAGAATTGAAAACCGAGAAAATAATCACACGTCAACACACTAATTGGAAGCTCGGTGTGGTAAAACCGTCCGTAATCTTCTTCAGTTTCGAAAGCACTGCATTCTGTATTACTCACTCAACGCGCAACAATATCTTCAGATCACCACAGTCGTTTATAGATCTTCGCGTAATCAGCCGCAAACCTCGGAAAGTCACAGTCTTCCAATTATGCCGATCGACCAGCGCATAAGCGCATGTCACAGTGTGTCCTTCATAGTCTCATGACCGTGTCCACAATCTGAACACCAGTAACGTGGTGTAGTAAGCTCAATTCTGCCTGAGCGGTAAATGTTCTGACTTTATTAGACGTCTGCAATACCCGTTAACATCAATTTAGTGCTGCAACCGAACGGCCTAACAACAACCATGTGTGACCGAACAATGTTTTGTCGGCCATTTGTCTTAGTGCATGCACAAATCACTTTTTACAATAACTATTGAAACAAATTTCAGCCAACTTTTTAAATATGGTTTATTCGTTTGTTACAAAAGTGAATGAGATGTCAGCCATGAAATTATTGCCACAAGATAAGATGACTGTATACAATAGTTGCTCGATGTATACGTCAAGACACACTTATATTTCCCGATGTTACCTGACCGCCCAAGCATCATGAGCGAAACGGAGGAAAATTTACTGCGCATCGAAGGTTTCATTTATAGCAGTGGATCAGGATTTTTGCCCACACGTATTGATCACACGGGTCAGATTGAGCGTGGAATCGTACAACTACTTCGACAGTCAAGTCCACGTACAAAGTAAAACACGTCAACTGTCAGTGACAATTTGATGAAAAGGTTCGGAGCCCTGGCTGTCGAACCCATTATATGGCTTCGGTATCAGGTCAAAGCACCTGATACTTCTAGACCGCTTGAATATAGCATTTTCGGAGATAACCTTTAAGGGTGCAGCGAAACAACAGTCGGTTACGTGTTGGCCCGTCAACGATCTGAAAATCATGGTTACATGTAAACTAAAAACAGCTGATTTCTTCCTGACGTTCAGCCTCAATTAGCCAGTCTGCCGTCCATAAATTTGCATGTGAAAACTGAGTTGAGTTGTTACTACGAGCACTGAAGTCTACTCGAGCTCCGAGAAAACAAATATCTACATGAACAAATGACACTTTGAAAGCTGTGTGTAGGTACCGACCTGCAAAAAACCTAACATCCAGAATTTCAATAGTGGAACAGAACAGAGCTGAGGTGAAACAATAAACACACTAAACTCTCTGATGGTTGGGAACAGCGGTGGTGCTGTTGTTTGTAGCTCGGGTTGATGGTTTTGGTATTGATATGTTCGCCGAGCTTGGCATTTAGGTTGCAAACGTTTCATCACCAGGCGAGGTGACATCATCAGTGCGTAAGTGTTTCAGC
>QNGE01002368.1:103406-117297 GCA_008508345.1 Paragonimus westermani
CGCTTCGAAGGTCATTCAGTTCACTCGGTCCGCTTGCCTCAACCTCGTTGACTGTCGCAGCATTTTCTGCTAGCAATTGTCAAGCTACATCGGCCAACTGTTCCAGCGTCATGGGCTGTGTGATGAGAGCAACTCTGAGCTGATCCCGGACTGTTGGTGGCACTCCGTCCAAGAACTGTGCCGTCAGCAGGCGTTGTTCTGAGCCTTGGTCCAAATGTGGCAGGGCTCTTGACAACGCTGCCAGTAGCGACATGGCGTAAACGTGGTCCAAGCCGGGCACCCTTGAACCGCCTCCTGGCAGTCAGCGGGGCTGTCAAACCCGGCGATCAGCGCCTCCTTCGCAGCGGCAAACTCCGGCTTCGCAGGGCCCCTTCGCGCCGCATACAGCACTGCCTTCGCCCTACCCTTGAGCAGCATCTGCAAGGCCGCCAGCTTCGCCTGGTCCGCCTTCACTCCGACCGCATCCGCCACGTCCTCGAAATTCTCCAGGAAACTCCGAACATCCCCATCCTCAACCGGCTGTGTCCACGGGATCTTCATCCTTGTATCCTAGTCACGGCACCAATTGTTGTGAATCCAGAAGGCGGACGACACAAAGGTTGTTTTATTGGAGAAAGCAGTACACTACTTAAGCCTCTCAACGGGACTAAGAACAAAAACACTCGTTTGCACACCACACTCTTCTGAGGATGCTCCGGTCGCTTTGGACACCGTGTCTCAGTTCCATCATGTGGCGAAAGCCATTAAATATCATTCTGCTTTCCAACGATCCTTCCCATATGTCTCCCGTATTTATCCCGCGACCATTTCGATCCAAGCGGCTACTGGTATGAGTAGTATGGTGCGATTGTCTATCCTCACTACAGTAGTAATGTATAATTTGGGAGGAAAAATATTGAAAACGCAATAGGAGAGGCGGTCCAACTAACGAGCACCTTCAGTTACACCCTGGAGAAGATATGGAAGAAAATATAGGTGCCAGATTGAGCTGAGAGGAAACAGACAACTAGTCAACAGATATTACATCAACAAAGCTTAATAAAAAGAGAGGTAGAGAGCCACAAACACACAGGTTTCTGAAAAAGGGAGCGGGTGAGTTTCCGAACGACGACAGTCGTTGGGTAATGTGAACAATAAAAAAGTAGGCATAACGGATATAATCTACTTGACTCTAACGTACTCGTTATCTCTTTGCCGACGGTGTATTATGAGTAATTTGCTGGTCTGCTAATCCCAAACGGCCAGCGCATTCGCGGCCGCACATATCAAAACTCGATATACCCATGTCACTACGACCTATGGCACCGATGGGTCCTTGCGTACGGCGCGCTTCCGTTCACGGGTGCGCAATAACTGCTCACTGAAGTCGCAGACGCCCGTCTAAATCGTACTTCTCTAAACCGTCCGGTTCAAGGCCAAGTCTTCCCAACATGTGAAATCAATGTTACAACGCGAAAGAATTACTCGCACAACATCCTCGTATCTCCGCTTTTGACCACCAGGATTTCGCTTACCTCATTTCACTTGTGCATACAACAACCGCTTTGTAATACGGTCATCGCCGATCCGACAGACGTGACCTAACTAACGAACATGATTGAGCATCATAATGGCTTACATTTCATCCGCGTGCGCTCATCGCAGTACCCCAGTGTTTGGAACAATGTCCCACCACCGAATACCCAGGATTTGTCTCAGACATTGTAAATGGAGACTGCTCAGATAGCGCACGTTCCGCAGATACAATGTCCAAGTCCCACTTTCGTGTAACAGTAGAGACAGCACCACCGAGTGAAAAACACAGAACTTCGTAGTAATCTTCAAGCTGTGGTTCTTCCAAACACGTCCTTCAAGACGTCCGAAAGTAAAGAAAACCTCCGCGACATGAGCTATTAACTCGCGGTCCACGGACAGACCAGTGGACAGATTGCTATCCAAGTAGCAGAACTCTGCGCGGCTGTCGACAATTTCTCCACTGATGCGAATTTTAGGTGCAGACGCAGGAACAGCACCTCTGCCAGAAGAAGGCTGAAAGAGAGAAAAACACCTAACTGTGGTGACACCCAATCAAAACTCGAATGCGGCGGTCGCTTAATCCGTGGCCAGTCTCTGCAGTTCAGCTTCGTTTTGTGCAAACAGTGTGCTCTCATCTGGGAAGAGAAATATGGGAATCGTTGGGATATGAAACCGGGGTTGGGACGCCCAAACGTCGACTATACAGTAGGCAACCATCCATTTGGTATTCAGACATAACGTCAAATTCTAGAGAGTCCCGAATAGCCACTGTCAGCATGGCAGACAGGTGTACACTAAAGAGGATTGGAGCTGGCAAACAGCCCTGTCTTGAGCTAGTGACGAAGTCAAAACCAGCGGAGGTCGATCCACACGACTGGTCTTTCGCCCTCATGTCCACATGCGACAATATTATCATATTGACGAACTCACCTGGACATCCAAACTTACCAAGCACCGTGCGCAGCGCCTCACGGCTCACAGAATCAAAGGACCCGATGAAGTCCACGAACGGAGCATACCGCGCTGGATGCTTTCCCGGCGTTATCCTGAAGCTGTCAAGCTCAATACACTAGGTTGATCATACTGCGACTCGCCCGGAATCCGCATTGCTCGTCAGGAAAATTTGTTTCCAAGACTTCCGTATTCAGCCGGTTCAGAACGATCCTGGCAAGCACCTTGCCAATTGTAAATTTGTTGATCCACGAACTGAGAAAATTCGTTCCCATCGTTTGCAGTCCCCATTTTCCCCAATAACCTGACACTTGTTCCCACTACCTCACCCACCTCATGTTGTTTCATTGAACTAATGTGTCATCAAATGTCCGCCGCGCGAGTGGCCATTCTTGTCCTGATCTGCTGGAGTGTCGATTCACCTTTGACCTTGTTGGTCTTGTTGAGAAGCTGTTGATTTTGCTGGACGAGACTATGGTGGCGAACGATTGAGTAACGTAGGAATTGTTGGATCCAATATTGTTTTCATTTTGGGAATCCGATTTTTGGACGACGCGTAAATCAACGGTCAGATGTGAATCGTTACAGTACTCGATCGGACGAAGCTTTGAATTTGCTGATGCCAAGGAATTCCGACCCCATGGAACCCAAGGAAGACTCCAGATATGACAGAGAAGCCCGCTGTTCTGTAGATGCTGTTTCAGTTTCTAGCTCAAGCCATAGTCGTAGATCCACACGCAGTCTAAAGAGTTTGCAGGCTAAATATACGTTGTTGCTAGCTGAGCTTAAGGAACGACAAGTCATAGTGAAAGTCACATCAGAGCGTACGCTGGCCCAGGCGAGAATGGAAGTTGAGAAGGCTAGGTTGTTGCTTGACCTAGCCGAAGATGAGGATGCTCATGCTGACGTTGACCTCGAGCAAGAGCATTCAGTTGATCGTGATGCTAAAGTGAAGCAGTATTTAGAGAACAAGAACGTAAGGCTGGCTCCAGAATTGAGGCCAGTACAGCTCGATGAGCATCCCATCCCAGTCCATCCCTCGTATTCTGCCCTGTCAACAGCCGCAAGTCTTGACTTTCCTAAGGTTGATTTATGCTCGTTTGATGATGACCCCATACATTACTGGAAGTTCGTTCGAAAATTTGAGTGTTATGTCGAAAGAAAGGTATTAGATGGCGGTCAACGGCTGTTGTACTTGTTACATTATTGTATAGGTCGTGCCTGAGAAGCCATTGAGGAATGTGTCATGCTTCCGCCAACCTCTTCCTATCGCTGAGCGCGCGAAATACTGAGTGATTTATACGGGCAGCCGTACCATGTTGCTAGTTCCCTCATTGATGGGCTGTTGCCTCCGGGTAGGACTGTACACAATACAGCAGATGCTCTTTCCAAGTTATCAATAACGATGCAGAGCTGTGAGATAGCCTTAACCCAAATGAACTACCTCTCTGGTCTGAACTCTGTAACCAACTTGGAGAGAATTGTTAAATCGCTGTCAGTTAACATGCAATACAAATGGATAGAGGTCGTGGACCGTGCATTGGCGTTTGGTCAGGAGCCTACTTCTGAACAACTTGGCAAGTTTATTTCACGGAATGCTCAAATTGCTCGTAGTAGATTTGGCCAGGTTGCTTACGACAGTGACCACAAAATCACCAAATCTGCTGCGATGTATGGCTCAAACAAGTTGACACACCGAGAGATACCAGCAGACAGGCGAGGGCCTCAACTTACGCGGTAACTGAGCAGTGTTTATTGCCCTCTGCAGATAGTTGTCTCTTGTGTAAGCAGATTCATGAGCTAGAACGTTGCCCTGAATTCCGTTCAATGTCGAGCAGAGATGGGACGAACCGTTGCGTCTAAAAGATCACAAAGAGTGGCAAGCTTGGTTGGTAAGCGTAAAGTCTCTTGATGACCTCCGAGTTCCACGCTGCATGCTGTTTCCGCAGGTTATTGTAACGGAGCTATCCGAGCTGCATATATTGTGTGATGCCTCGGAAGGGGGTCATGGGGCAGTAGCATATGGATGCTTCACCTCAAATGAAGGTACTAGGATTAGTGCACTACTGTTTAGCAAGGCTAGAGTTGCACCATCCAAAGCGGTGACTATCCCGGGACTCGAATTAGTCGCAGCAGTCCTGACCATGAGGTTACATGGAATCATCGTTAATATCTTGGGTCAGATGTTCCGATGTGTTTAATTTTGGACTGATTCCATGATCGCCCTCTATTATATACACAATGTTCCAACTCGGTTCTGCACGTTTTTGGCTAACCGCCTTTCTGTGATCCATCAGTCGTCGACACCCAAACAATGGAGACACGTGAGATCCGAAGAAAATCCGGCTGAATTAGCTTCGCGTGGTTTGACGGGCAGCCCAATAAGAGACAAGTGGTTGAAAGGCCCCGAGTTCTCGAGTCGGCCTTGCAGGTCATGGCCTCCGAAACCCAACTCTCTCGTTGAGCCCAACAACATTGAACTAAAGAAGACGCTGGCTCATGTTAACTTTGTCGTTCAAACAAACGGTCTTCATAACCTTATCATTCGGTATTCAAGTTGGACTCGATTGCTTAGAGACGTAGTATAGCATACCCGGCTCAAGTGCTACATCATGGAACTCCATGGCGGGCGCTCGGAATTGACTTTGAAAGCTGCCCCCCAGTTTAAAGGAGATCAAAGCGGTAGAAGTAGATTTGATCAGATCAGTACAATCAGAGTGCCTCCCCGAGAAAGTAGCCTTGCTGTCCAGGCTGTCTGGCTGTGATAGCTTTCCTGTTCTCACTCAAAGGAACCCCTTGAAGAGATTGTTCCCGTCATGATTGAAGGAGTCATACGGGTAGGATGTCGATTGTCGCTATCAGCTTACAGTTTCGAGACCATGCACCCCATTATTTTGCCTAAGCACCATTGCATCGTTGATCTCATTATAGGATATCATTACGAGGTCGAAGGACATTGCGGAAGATCTCATGTGTTGTGTTCGCTAAGGAGGCACTTCTGGATCATACAGGGTGGCGCGGTGGTTAAGAGAGTCATTGGATCCTGCTTAGCTTGCCGTCGTCGTTGTGTTTCAGTCGGTAAGCAGCTAATGGCCCCTCTACCATCTGTTAGGGTAAACCCAACGTGGCATCCGTTCACGAACGTTGGGTTGGATTATTTTGGACCGTTTTGTGTGAAAAGGGGCAAGACTTCCGAAAAAAGGTATGGATGAATATTCACGTGCCTACAGTCCCGAGCAGTGCGTATCGAAGTGGCTCACACGTTGAATACCGACTCGTTTATTATGGCCCTGTCACGATTCATCGGACGTAGAGTTAGGCCTGCGGCAATTTTATCTGATAACGATACCAGTTTTGTAGCCGCTGACAAAGAGCTTAGAGGCTGCGTGCGCAACTTAGGTAGCGGGTCCGCCAAGGACAAGCTATCACAAAAGAGAATTTAGTGGCACTTCAACTCACTGTATGCTAGTCATCGGGGTGGAGTATGGGAGCGATTGATTCGATCCGTCAGATGTATTTTGAGCGCAATCTGCCGAGAGCAACAAACCGATGACAAAACCCTTCTAACTTCATTGGCTGAAGTAGAGCGTATTTTAAACAACAGAACATTGGTTCCTGTTGCCGCAGATGGACCTGACAACATCGCTGTAATTCCGAATGACTTACTTCTCTTGAGGAGCAATACAGGGTTGGCGCCAGAATGCAATCTGGTAGACAGGTACACTAGGTGTTGGAGACAAGCGAATAACATGGTAACTACCTTTTGGAAAAGGTGGTCTTGAGAGTATGTACCATCGTTGCAAGCGCACCAGAGGTGGTTGACAAGGCAACGTAATTTCCAGGTCAGTGACGTTGTTCCTGTTGTATCCGATGGACTGCTAGGGACAAGCGGCCCCTGGAACTAGTTACGAAATGTGAAGTGGATGCGGACGAACTAGTCCGTATTGTAGAGCTTCGCACGAAGACTGGCCTAATGAGGAGAGATGTGAGGCGCCTCTGTTTGTTAGAGGGGAATGACTGTTAGACACTACGGTTCGCGAGGTCTCCAACGTATGTCATGTGGATAGTTACATCAAGTATAGATAGATAGGGAGCCAGAACTGTACAGCATTACCAGCAGTTTGTCAGATACAGAAGAATTTTGGCGGGCGCTGTAAATTTGTTGATCCACGAACTGAGAAAATTCGTTCCCATCGTTTGCAGTCCCCATTTTCCCCAATAACCTGACACTTGTTCCCACTACCTCACCCACCTCATGTTGTTTCATTGAACTAATGTGTCATCAAATGTCCGCCGCGCGAGTGGCCATTCTTGTCCTGATCTGCTGGAGTGTCGATTCACCTTTGACCTTGTTGGTCTTGTTGAGAAGCTGTTGATTTTGCTGGACGAGACTATGGTGGCGAACGATTGAGTAACGTAGGAATTGTTGGATCCAATATTGTTTTCATTTTGGGAATCCGATTTTTGGACGACGCGTAAATCAACGGTCAGACGTGGATCGTTACACCAATGCTCCGATAACCGCCGAAGCACTGCTCGCTATCCTTACCTTCAAACATAGGTGCCATAAGAACATCCTTATAACCCTGTGGCATTTCGTCCCGCCCTCAGGTGGAGTGAAACAGCTGGAACAAAACACATTTCAATCCCAGTCCACCATTCTTCAGGATCTCACCTGGCAATTATTCCCCGCCTGCAGCCTTCCCTTTACGCAGTTGTCTGATCGCTCTCTTCAGCCCTGGGCAAATCCGGAGCGAGAGAAAGTGAAGATTTGATGGCCTGTTGCAGTAGGCTGCTCCCGGTCACCCAATCAATGGTAACATGAGGGTTTAGTAGGTTACCCAAGTGTTCGCATCAGATTATTATGGCATCCTCTGGCTGGGTGCACGAACAGCCGGTGTCCACGCCAACCAGTGCTTCGGTAGACTGGACGGCTGGACCGAAAATCGCCTCAAGCAATTCGTAGAATCGCTCGTGTTGTCGGAGATCGGCGTAGTCCTGCATCCGCTCACCTTGCTTTCTCCACTAGTCGCCTATGATTACGCAAACGCGTTCGGTCAGTTGATGGCAAGCACTCTTGAACGTCACTCTCTTGTCTTCGTTGTCCGGGTGTATTGTGGAGGCGACAAACGCCGCGTTTATCTCTCGTGCCAAGGTGCAGATAATTGCATTGTTGTCGTCGAGGCAGTCTGGACGTTTTTGGCGTTGCGCGCTGATTATCTCAATGGCCGTTGCCGTTATTTTTTACTTGGGCTTCTGCCACATATCCTGAGGATTAGGTTGGGCGGGGGCGTCTTTCAGAAGACAGGCAGTGGCACACTGAAAATCAGTACTTGTCGCGGAATTCTCCAGTCTTTTGACATCTAACTTTGGCGGATTTCCGTAGGATCTACAACGAACAAGTTTGTGTACATGGATAAACATTTTGGTTCAGACCAGCATGTGATCGGTTCTTCAATCAGCGCCGTGCATCGCTCGCGTGATACGCACTTCACTAATGTCGCCGTGCCACGCAATCACTTGAGAGAGCAGACGATGATGACCGGTTTCCGGGTCAGTCCACGTCGTGATGTCGATCGCATCCGGTTGGAGTCGCGTGTTTGTGACATCCAGCTCGTGAGGAGCACACAGGCGGAGTAGGCGATCACCGTTCTGGTTGACTGAACCAATGCTCTGGGGTCCGAGGACCCTGGCCAGACTACCGAGTCGCGCCCGACTCGAACGTTCAAGTCACCCGAAACAAACAGTCAGTACTCACCGGTGCCGAACTGATTGTGGCAGCCAGCTGAACCAGGACCGGTCTTATATCATTATTGTGACCTATGTTTGGACCATAAACATCAACAAATGTGGCACAACTACACTAACTGAGACGCAGGCGCATGGAGAGCATTCGGGGGCTGATGCTATGAGGTTCGCCTATCACCACTAACTTCGACCTCATCATCATCATCATCATCATCATCATCATCATAGCAATATATCGTCGGTCCGCATTGATGCTTAAATGCCACACGGATTCATGGTTTTGTGTGTGCTGAGATACTGCGAGGGCGCCCAGACCTAGACAGTGGAACGATTAGGGTTCTCAGTTAAAGCCTTCTCCTCAAAATCCTGTACCGCAAGGCAGCGCATGACACACACTTGAACACAACCGCATCAATAACGGCCATCAGTAAACAATAATTTGCAACATCTCCGGACATGCTTGGGAGCCACATATCTATAGAGTCAACACACTGAAGTCTAATACTACTGTATATGACAAAAAAGTCAGATACACTAAACCATAACAAACATCAAGCCGTACCAAACCACAACAAACCGGTATCATCCACAACGAGCATAGCTGCCTTTTGTCTGGCTGCCCCCTTTGGCCAATCTGGCACGGTTGAACCTGCAAGAACCGAATTCCCGGTCAGCATGAGCCGCGAGATCAAATCATCACAAAAGCCTGACCACCACGCCAAGGCAGCAGAATAGGTCACTAGCAGTCACACACATACCCACAGAGAGAGAGAGAGAGATCGAAATCATCACCCTAAGGTCCACAGGTGTGACGTGCCTTCGGTGAAATGAAAGTATAGCATCTGCACCTACAGACTGTCTGCATAGATTTACAGAAGTCAGTTTGCGAACAAACACGATGCTTGTAATAAATGTGTTATGCCCCTTACCCGGCCCAGTTCAGTCAATACTCATATGTATCAACATGTGAGTACTGATCTATCCAAAGCCTGTATGATGTTGTGGACTCTCTAAGCGGAGTTGCAGACACTTCAACTCTCGGCTATACACCTCAACGCGGCGTGAAGATACGTCCAAAAGGCCGCAGCTAGCCGCTTGTGGACAGCATAGGTGACTGGATGAGCCATCGCCCAACCAGATCGGCCCAACATACGTGAAAAACGCCCAGACAGAAGGCGTCGGACACACACAAACCGGGCCGGAATGCACACGACTTGTGAGTTGGAACCGCAGTTGTTGTGGTCTGGAAATCTGACTCATAGCATGACAACCAGCGAATTGGACGACAAAGATTGTGCTTTGTTGTAAGCCCTTTTCGTTACAATGTGAGTGCTTTGTGTCGAACAAAACAGGGTACCAGAAACCGAAGCGTCTAAATCTGGACAATGTTTTTCGACCGGCTGTTCACGCCAATTTCGATAACGTAACAGGTTGCCTTTGTCACAGATAACGTGGTCAGATAAGACATGCTGACAGAAAGCGGAACGACACGGATTAGCAACGAGTTGACAAACTGAGAGATGCCGAGCGGTGCGAATTGTTTTCACAGCGTCCGCAGAGAACAAGATGAACCGAAAAACACGGCATGACGCGCCTCAGATTCTATCGGGGAAATTGCTAGGTTTCGATCAATGTTTTAGAGACGTGTAAATCTGCTTCTAATTGTCTATCGGTTGGTGAAAAATTATCGTGATTGCAAAATCCGTTAGAAACATATTTTCAGATAACTGATGAGTAGTCGGGGATTTGACATATTTTCAAGTTGACCATCAACCACATTTGATCGCGGCCTTCGCATTCAGATAGACTTTCCAGCCAGCCTCTTTCGAAAAGAAACACTAGACTCGACGTTCGCTCTCAATAGAGCTCGACAGTAGTGCATATCCTTGCCACGGCCGGGATTTGAACTTCGGCCATTCCAGATCATTGCTTACAAGCAAGAGTGGTTGAGCATTCACATTTGATAATTCGGTCGTGCTTAATGTGAGGTCAATGGCGCAGTGGTTAACACAGTTGCCTCATGATTGGAATGGCCGGAGTTCAAATCCCGGTCGTGGTAAGGATATGCACTACTGACGAGCTCTAATGAGAGCGAAACTCGAGTCTAGTGAATCTTTTCGAAAGAGGCTGGCTGGACAGTCCAGCTGAATGCGAAGGCTGCGATCAAATGTGAGTGATGGTCAACTTGAAAATAAAAACCAAATCCCCGACTACTCATCAGTAACAATGCATCTCTCCAGCAAAGTCATGTGGGTCGATCGGAACCAATCGACGGTGTCTAACAGACTGGTGGACTAGTCAGCGTTTGACCACCCCGTATCAAAGGCTAGCGANGCATTACGAACCATCCGGATCTGATAGACAGCATTGGGTGGTGTGGATTGCTTTTTCTTTTCAGGCAGACATTTCGACCAAAATGGCGTTTCCACAACGGTGTGCTTTGTAATGGTCATCTCACTTTTGCGGTTGATTCATATACCTTCAATTAATGACTTGTTTGCTTTTATGTCTCTCTCACGTCCCGCCCCTAGTCTGACCAAACTGGATCAATAGGTATACACTGTCTGCTCGCATTATTGTCGGTCTTGTCACGACTGTAGTCACTTGTCAAGTCCGTCGTGGTTCCGTACTGAGGCAAGTGAGCGCACGCTCTATGCTTTCATGTTTCGTCGTGTTGTAGCACGCATTACCACATTCGGTATGTCATGATGGAACACGACTTCGCGCGTCTCAGCCCCTAATTTCGACGTGGGTTTGGAAACCTGATTGCATGTGGAGCACGTGATGCTACCGGTTACATTACGCACAGCCACGTTTAAGACGGGCTGAATGAGTCACTATTTCAGCAATCGACTGTTGGCGTGCACACACACATACACACACAGCACTGACTGCAGTGTGGTGGTTGTCAGCACTTTGTTTCGAGGGTACAAACCAAGCGGAAGAGCTGCCTAATTTCTAAAGTCTAAGTTCTGAAATAGTGGGATAGATATCATTTATTCGTGGGTACGTAGACGGTGAAGGTAAGAGCGAATGCGGGTGAAGGAGTATACTCACTGAGTGGAACGACCGACATGACAGCCAGTTAGTGCTAAGCGCAGCATTGAGCGGAAAGCCTTATCAAATGTCCTTTTCAAACAAGTACATTGTAATTAAGACGATAGGGCTACTTCTTGCATGCGACCATATCTACTATTCAGTTGAAGCCATTGTACTGTGCCGCTATATTTGAGATGCTTCCGGATTTATCCTGGCGAGTTGTTCTACCAATTGGGTTTTTCAGGCTGCCTTTTATGTTAAGCAGGTGCAGCATCCCGGTGGAGTTTTATGCATCACTGTAGTACGTACACTTTTCGACGAATGTGACCCCGACAACAAAAAAACAGGATTTCTGGCGCAAGCGTTTATTTTGATCGGATCGGGTTAGTATGATTGCACAGTTTGATCTCCACTTTCAAAATTGCCCTGGTACCCAAGTCAGGTGCTCCATTCTGTTTTTACACCCCAATGACAAACTTGGTGCTGGGCTAATGCAGTCAGGTGAAGAAAGTCAATTTAGACTGCGTTAAGTAGTTTAGACTACTACTAGCTAGTCATTTTTGTCTATCTACTTGCATACAAAACTGGAAAGCTGTGTGCAGTAATGAACTCGTTATACGGACGAACTTACTTAAAATGAACAGGTACCATATGAAACTATTTTTCGTTCACAAAAAGTGGTGGCATAGGGAATTTACCGTATCTGTTGGATTCGTGTGACGTTCGCCACTTCCAACGTCAAATTCAAGAGAATCTATAACCCATTTATAGCCGTCTAAAGCCGATAGTTTAAGGGAGCACAATCTCAAAATGAGTTTCAATCTTGGAGGTGGAGTCAATTAGCAAACGCAAGCTAAACGGTGTTCCACATACATCAAGTCGCAGTTAAAACAAAAAGAAACCACGTCTGGCCGAACTGTAATGCAAAAAGTCCTAAAGAGAGTAGGGTACTGACTATTACGTTTCCATCATGATTCTCAGTTGGGGAAAGTAGATTCCACTTAAAAGAATGCTCACAATTGATTGCCTCCATCCAAGAACCATTAGGCAATCACTGCTTTCTGGAACACTAGTCTGATGGATTGAGCTGCGTGTTACCACCACGGGGCTATCACGTCTTCTGAGCTCACAGGTGTGAAGTAAAACACAACGGGCCGTTCTTCGTAAAGCGGTAGACAGTTGGTCAGTCTGAACCAACAGTTTATCATCGAAGTGTTAATGTGTTGTTGCTTTCTGAAGAAACAAATATTGGACCTTACTTCTTTAACCAACATTTAAACAAGAGTTAGAGGAACATTTTTGCAACCATGCAGATCATATATAGTCTATTTGTGTGGGAGGTACTCAAAGGCGCTCACTGAAATGATGGTGGAAGTCAAGCAGCTCTTCTGAATAAACTGTTCACACCTCGACTGAGAACGCTTTGGTTTGGCATTATAAGTGCATCACTGTAGCTAAAAAGACAAACAGAGGGAATTTGAAGGAAGTTCCTAGATAACGAGATCACAGAAATGAGCAATGCCACAAGAGACTTAAAATTTCACCAAGTCTGTATAAAGTCTCAGTGTGGTTTGCGAACTGTACAGCGTGGACTGAAAGCAGCTTAACATGGTCCGGTCATCAAGTGAAACCTCGGATATTTCAACCAATACTCCCTGAAATTTTTTAAATGCAACTGTCCATTCCCTGTTGGGTGAGCGAAGAACGATTGTGATAACGCTCCGTTCAGAAACATTGTGTTTTCATACAATATCCATCTGGTTCCACTGGTGGGTGCAATTTCCCAGCCCCGCACTCTCAGCCAATCAAAGAGACGCCTCAGTAGGCAGTTGCAATCGGCCATGGCCTATAATAACCTGAGAACATTGTGTTAATCCCACTGATCGACGTGACCCAGACAGTACATGCACCTCTGTGTTGGCAAGCGTGATCACGTTATAGACTTGCGCGGAGGTAGTTCGCTAATCTGACTAGGTTAGGTTGAATTCTCGTATTCAGAATTTTGTGAATTAAGTTTGATTCCCTCAATGTAGTCAGGTACATGTTCGTGTGACTACCTGAATACAGTTCAGCCCAACGTGCCGTCCGGTGTTATATAATAGTTGATTTAATTCACAGCCTATTAACAGGTTTTGAAGCAGAATGTTTCTGGATATGTCAAGTACGTGTGCATCTATTTTCATCAATAGATGTCAAAATGAATTATTTTACCGTTCATTGTGTTCGTTTGTAATCCAGCCTTCTTGTGCTATTGAGTGTATTTTGAAGAACGTTCGTGACGTCCTGGATGTTCTTTCATATATCACCTAAACAACTTCTTACTTCGTTCCTGTTTACATGACCGCACAAGCTTGACTTTGTGCCCTTCCGAAGAATTGTGCAAGAATTTCGATTTATGTCATTTAACTGAAAGGTTATGTTGTGGTTATGTAAATGTATGCAGAACTGTTTTCACATCCTCAGCAAGGGTCTCCTTTACATAAACCACCATGAATCGTGCAACTCGTCCAGCGCAGATTTCAATGATGAGATTTTAATTCATTAAATGAATTGAACGCATATAAGTGTCAAACACAAAAATCGTCCGGGCTGATTGGACGACAACAATGCAATTATCTGCACCTTGGCACGAGAGATA
>QNGE01002369.1:0-73335 GCA_008508345.1 Paragonimus westermani
TCTTCCCTAATGTTTGCCCCCAGAGCTACAGTTATTCGACGAAATATAGCGGATGCCCAAATATAAGTAATGAATGAGGTCAAGCTAATTCTTCTGTAGTTTTCGCAAGAGCCTGAAATGCCCTTCTTGAATATGGGAACTATTGTCGAGTGACCTCAGCACAGGGATGTTCACCGTCGTCCAGACAAGCTGAAACGAGTGATTCAACGCCCTCACTAACGTCTCCCCTCCTTCTTTGAAAATTACGAGCAAGAGATCATCTGGGCCAACAGCTCTATTACGCTTGATAGCCAAAGTGCAATCATGGGTCTCAGTTCCAGTGGATGGTCCCAACTTTACCTACCAGGGTGCTACGTTGCAAGTTTGCAGTGATAACACGGTAGGAGGGGGAGGCTAGGTAAATTGTCCCTCAAATTGTTTCACCCATCGCTGATAGCTTCGTCGACAGATGGTCGTCTAAGAGCAGTAACACGGATAAGCTTGAAAAATCTGTCTGGAGCAAAAGCGGTTTCCATTTCATTGACTTCTTCCATTAACCATGCCTCACAGTGGAAAATCAGGCTACCCTTTGACTTTCTACGGACACCCCTCCTATACTTGTTATGTGAATCGCTTGAAGAAATGTTTCTTCTGGCATTCAACAACTCCAGGTATTTTTACGAGACCCAATATTTGTTCAGTCGACGAATTACCATGCCGCAGTCTACAGTACCCGCTTCATGAATGGCCTGTGAGTTTTGGGTCCAGCAGCTGCCAAAGATCTTCGCGGTGAGCACTACCAAGGCTGTCTTCTAGGCTGTTTTGGTACTTGTAGTTTATCGACGGCTTAGCCGGTTTCTCACCGTACATCCCTCGCTGTAAGAAAGGTCCTTACCCGCCGCAAATAATGGCGAAACGACAACGTTATCAGATTTGAGTGGGGTTCAATCTGTATTAGAAAAATCTCCAATCGATTAAGGCATAAATAGTTTGTATCCCATTAGGATGGATGAAAATAAGTCACTCCGGATTACCGGATTGCAGTGAACTTGATTAAAAAGACTTACGGTAAAAATTTGACTTCTTTATTAAGTTCCATTCTCCCCTCCATACTAACTAAGTGTTAACGACCTGCGCATCAAGTGTGTAGAAATTCCCCAATGATTTTCATAAGACTGATGGCCAAGCAGACAATGACATCGGCTCGTAATGGAACTGATTGCCAGGTCGGTCCTCGATTCGTATAAGTCTTAGCAGGGATGCGAGCGATCGTGCAGTGCGGGGTTGAAAGTAAGCATCACGAAACGCAAAACCTTTGACACTATTTTTGGCCTTTGCTATTGTTTTTGAGCTAATCTCGTTTTTAGATCCAGAACATTGAAATCGAAAGTCACAGATTTGAGTATTTCGAGTAAATTTTATATTTCCACATAAATTCTGGCCATGTATGTCATGTTTTATTCGACTAATTAGAGTTTGAGAGTTGTATCTATCTCACAGAATACTCTTTGTTTTCGGAAAACACATAAATGTGACGGTCTGATTATCCACCAAGTTGGAGTCATTGATGCCATCCACATGCAGCCTCGATGCACACGTTCTGCAGATTCAACCGGGAGAATGGCCGTAACCATATCAACGAGGTATTGGTAACTTGATAAGTTAAACGTCACTCCTCGCATGCAAAAAAAACACAAAATTTTGAATACTTTTGTGGATTCCTTACATAGAAAAGTGACAAGTCCAAGCTCAGATGCAGCGCATTTCCTTGTGCGAACTTAAAGGTTGACAACTGGATTGACTTCTCATCAGCTGTCACGAAGTCATAGTCAATTCCAGAGCACTAGGATTGAGAACTTAAGAATGTACTCGAATGAGAGAACGTTTTGTCACCAATTCAATCAACAACGAAAGCCCTGCTGAGCCTAATCTGGTAAATGTAAACTGAACGTCACTTACAGTTGTCCACATGTCCCGTAATCTCACAGGCAATCAACCAGTACCTACTGGAAAGAAATTATAAACACGAGGTCCGCTGCTACTAGATCATCACGTAGCACACTGCAGCGTTTCTATATCCGTTTATATGGTTCTACTTCGGCGAATATTAATAAACTCTGTTGAACGAGGTAGACATCATTTCGTTTGATATACATGTGTTAACAGGAAAATGGTCATTGGTCCCCTAACAAAATACCTGCAGTTCCATTATCCACATATTAGACTGGACTGCATTTAATAGTGAGTTGATTAACAAAAAAAATTTTATTTAAAAAAATGATCCAAATGATGAAATACGTGTTTATTTACTGAGGACAAAACTGATGAGTTAGGAGGGCGAGAGGACGGTTTCGTGTTTGGAATACATAGTGATGGTTACATACTTGGAACCTATAGCAACGGGGTAGGTTTAAGCTATCTTTGTTGACCAAAGGAAGCTTATGTTCGATCTAGTTTTCTGCGCCTTTTTCGGTTACGGCGTAGCACATTAGAAGATTGCAATACGATTTAGAAAGTAGCAACGGATTATGGCAGCAGTTGATTACCAAGCATACGAGTACAATTCCCGCAATCTGATTTTTGTAGGCGTCTGACCAGGTTATGGTGAACTTGTTGTCGTCTGTTGCTATAGGTAACCACTTTTACAATGTCACAAATCGAGAGTTGAGTAGATTGTTTTTGTTTTACCGGGCCGACGTAGAGCACTCAATTCTTATGTCCACTGTGCAGTCAGCTAAACTAACTCTCTACCATTCCAATTCACAAAAAATATGCGAACGTCACTCGGTTGCAAATTCATTACTCTACAAAAGCTTTCTGCACTCAACTGACGTTGGTTCGATTCAACGGTTGTTTTTAACAGTTAAACGACGTTCTTCAACTTTAAAACCTTTGAAATTCATTTCTACTGCTAAAAGTTTGGTAACAAAAGTCACATCTTCCACTGATTTCTACTTCAGAGTTGCTCACAACTTCACAAGTTGTTTTTCAGCCTTATGTTTAGGTTATACAAAAGATGCTGCCAAATCTTTTCCGCACCTTCGCCCATAACATAAACAGCGTTATTCAGATTCACCATGATTATGCGATAAGTATTTTCAGACATAAGTCTCAAGCTCTGAAACGAATTGTTGAATACTCGTTCGAAAATGAAACATTTCGATAAGAAAAGAACCCTCAATCATTCTTAGCGACGATCATCCGAACTGAAGATAATCAGTGAGCTTAACATTGTTCAACCTATGCAATTTGTAACTAAATGCTTTTCTGATCGGTTACTGATAATCTGTGTAGATAAGAGTTTGGCTAAAATATAGGACTAAATCGAACATTAAGTGGAAACACGACAACAGCCGTCCTGATTGGTTTGTATAATCGAACATATTTGCGTGATCTCGTATTTTACCTGTGTTTATTCCGACAAATCCTCAACCTGGGAATAAAATTTTATAATGTTCCCATGTTTGTAGTCAAAGGTAGAGTGAAGGTTTGTAATTTGTTCCCTAACACTTCTTTGTAAGACCTAAGCAACTTGGTGACAGCGAACATGTATTGTTCTGCACTCTTTGGATTTTGTTTCAGTCAGACAAGCAAACAAATGTATGCCTTTGAAATCGCCTATATCAGATTGTTTCCTTTTAGTGAGTGAAACGTAAGTAAACTTAATCATCTTTAGATCATTTTTAGTAACGTTAAAAATCTGCTCCCGCTTCATACCACATATTTATACACTTATTTCCTAGTTCTCTCTAAATACTTAGCAAAATCAGAATTTTCGCTTTGAAAGTTCCGTTTGTCGTGTTTAGTTATAACACATAATATTTTTAAGGTTAAATGTATGAAAGCATTTCAAAGTATAACCCAAAAAAGTCGAAGAGTTCTGTTGTTTTCAGTGAATTTTCAGGCATTTGTTTATCAAATGGAAAACCAATAAAGTCGTGGCTGATAACTATCAACAACAGACATGAGTTGAAGATAGGTGGCTGGCAGTAAAATAGCCCTGGAAAAGTATGTATCTGTTTACATCAGTCTATAAACTATTAATCTGACTTACCCTCAGATTTTAAGTTTCCTGTCGGAACATGTACAGATGCGGAATTCTTCTGGTTTTCGGTTTTCATTGTGTAATCCGTCTGGGTCATACCGATCTCGGCACAAAAATGTGCAATATCCAGCTTGTCACAATATTTATTTCGATCCGTTAACTGAGACGAAGCTTTTGGACCAACTGGAAGTCTAAAGATAATGGTCGAATTTAAACGGTGGAATATTATAGTTTACTGAGGAACTGCACTGAAACCTTGCACGATCTAGTCTAGTAGCCGGAAAATAATTTTACACTTCAGATTAGAAAACATTTAGGGTTTTTAAGTTTGCCCAGATTTAAGTGAGGAACACTGAAAAAATCATCCTTTTTTATTCACATTCATCAGTAGTACACCGCATGGCCTTGTCCAGAAATTAGAAACTCTTGAAAATTGACATTTACTTTGTACACATTCCACTTGGTTCATACTATCCCTGACTGTCACCATACAAGACGAATTGCGTGGAAAACACAAGATATTAGGTTACTTCCTCTCGGTCAGAAATTAGAGTAATACCGTATTTTGTGCTAGTGATATTACGCGCGCTTCCCGGTAAATATTTTTTAAACATACCTACCTCAAGATGGTCAGATTTTATTTCCAAAACAAATTCGAATTCTTAAAATACAACTGTTTGTTATCCAGTTTGTTCGCAAGTTTCAAATTTCAAAAACAACTGAAAAATCTAACAAACATTAACACAAAGCACTTTCTTTGCTGCATTGCTCCTCATTTACACGAAAACAAAAGCATAGGCTTTGTTAGAACCGGAGTGAAAACGCATGAAATAAACGCAAAAAACTGACAGAAGAATGTCAGTCTCCTTGAAAGTTTATTTAAAAAATAGGCTTTACTAAGTGTACATTTACATTAATCTTGTCTGAGAATCATAATCAACTAACATTCCAGAACGTCAGTCATAACGATGAGAACTATGTTGACAGATTTTACCATTTCAAGTGACTCTAATTAATCGATTATATGATAACTTTTCAAAGTGGAATGAGTATGGCGAAAACAACCGAACGGGTCCCTTCTTTCCTACTCAAATGAAGTAGACGCTGACAGGTCTAGGAAAAGGATAGACTTAACGGTTCTTGCACAAGTGTGATGGTTATGTAGCACTGTAACAATTCACTTCATCTAACCATTCATGCAATCATAGCGGACGCGAACATGACCGGAACCGTGAGTACAGCCGCCGCTGACCATTTGCGATGCGTTAATTAACAATATCACAGAAAAAAACTGATAAAATGGGTCATCTGTTTATTATAGTTCTATGATGGCTAAAGAAACTATTGAGCCCAGTAGTACTAAATTACCGAATTATGTAAACAAAGGAACATCAGAAAAATATTCCCCGTGTTTGACCGTCGGACTAACTCTAACATAAAGTAAGGTGAAAGAATCTAAGGTAAGCTGTACATTTTAGGATGATTTTACTTAAAACGTCTGTGTGAATAGTAAAGTGCCGCTCAAATTTTCAATTTGTATTAGGAAAATAAGTTACTACTTACCAGTAATCAATACACAATTCGGTAAGTCTACGGATTTCTGATTTCAACTTGACTTATCAGGGTTACCTGTGAGGTCATTGAACAAGGCCAACAGGAAAGTACTCGGAAAGTATATTTTTGATGTAACCAGGCAACCTGAAAATTACTCCCAAGCAACTATGGTTGAATGTTTAGGTAGAATAACTTCGTCATGTTCAACTTGAAGCCATCAGCTGAATGATCAAAACAACTGTTTCGCGAGGAAACGGGCCAACGTTCACATTGTGCTTTTAACAAACATATACACTACTGACGGGCCTAACGAGGGATAGACTCGCGTCTGGAATGTTTATCTGAAAAAAGTTTACGGAAACTTTCTCAACGGCCGGAATTCAGAATCTATCTGGATTACAAGACTTTTAGGCATTAATAGAAAACCAGAATGATATCCTCTTGTTGATAGACCTACTAGCTGGAAATGCCACGGTAAACAGTAGGAAGCAAGCCCTCAGAACTCATCACCAGTTTTAGTGAAACGAAATGTGTTATCCTCACGTCTCTTCTCGTAACGCTACCCTAGCCACCCTTTGTTCTTTTCCTGGGCGCAAATATACCAACGGAGTAAGCTGTTGGACCGGATACAACAGACAAAAGTGTCCAATGACTCTCCCATGTGGTAATGTCATCAACCACAAGTAAACAGCGATAGGGTTCCGGTGAATGCTTTTTGCTGCAAATCAATCGAAAATGCATTAGCTTAACGGTGGCATAACTTGCTCGTTCAGGAACCACAACATATCGATGTTGATTCAGTGGTCGATTATTCTCACTAGTTCATAACACCACATGGAAGTAAACTTACTAGACGTTGTACAATGTTGCGACCCAACTTATGCAGTGTTTGTTCAACAGTGTCTGCTTACTGCTAGCGTCTTTCGTGTCCTCGATGACCAGTCCCTAGGCAAGTCGTGTGAGGACATCATTTTATTGTTCATTGAAGGCCATCAAAAGAGTGAAGGGGTACTCAGATTAAAAGTGACGGACTCATAAAGGTGAACTGAGAGAATTTAACTAGATGGCTGAATTGAGATAGCACAAGATTTAAGTGAACAGTACTCTAGCAAATGACGAATCCGAAAGCAAAAGAAGTAACCATAGTCAGAAAGTGAGAGAAGTAGCAGATTTCCTGAACAGTATGGCATCAAGCCTCCCATGTGTTATCAACGACGTGAATACAGTACTCGGAGGAACGTGGTTCACAACGTTTTATACAGAGTATCGTTTTCGGTTTGAAGTTGAACTTTACTACTAGTAGTTTTCGAGAACCGGCAGCCAGACTTCAAGAACTACTTTTACACTGCCGTAGCATATTCATTTTTTATGGACTTCTTCGAAGCAGTAGTGGAAGCACGACGACTTCAACAAGTACCGAATGACAACAGTTAGTCTGGATCAAGACCCATTTTTATCAACAACGGTCACATGATCGGTGACCCCAAATCACAAACGAAGTTGATCACAGTGAAAAAGTGACAGCTGAAATGACCAACTTGGTTAGGCCCGAATGCCTGCTACAGTATCAAAACATCACTAAGGATAACTGACGTTGTAATCAACCACGTTTTAGTAAACCAGCTATGACCTAGAGTAGACCAGGACAATTAAAAAGTTAAATCAACGACCCGGGTTTGTTGAAAAGTACAAAATGTAAGCAGTGCTAATTGAAATAGACCAAACATGCGTACTACGACTGCCATAAGATGGGATTGATTCTGCAGTTAAAAACTTAGAATATATGATGGATTTACCAAAACTGATAAGAAAAATGTGGTCAATGGTCTGGGTAAATACAGTACAACAACGAACAAATAAACACACCGATCAACAATTAGTGTGCAAACCTCGAGCTGAAAGACTACCTCAAACACTAATGTCACAAGTCACACCCAGATCGAACGAACTTGTAGCTCAAAAGTCACTCGGACAAGATTTCACGTTTACGATTGACGTGAAAACCTGTGCCAGCGGGACAGAAGTAATAACGCTGAAATCAAATTGACCCTTGTAAACTCGTTAGAAAACTGAAGAATAAAAACAATACAGAATCTTTTTTATCCTCTGCAGAGAAGGGCAAGAAATATCCAACAAATTAGCGCAGATTACTGATGACTCCAAAAAACTCCGAACAACGGGGTAGCCAGGCAGAAAATCCCAGGAAAGGTGAGGTCAACCTCAAAAAACGAACGATATGGATTTTGTGAGAGGTATTCATGTATCACCAAACGGCCGATGCCTCAGAACATACGGGAAAAGACAGCTAACGCAGATTCAACTATCGATGTCATTCATTGCGATCTCCTCACCAACACTGTCAAGAAAATCCTGAAACAGTGAACTCTGTCACGCTTCATCGAGTGGCCAGACCAATGTCGGACTACACGCAGGTTCAACATTTTGGGGTGGATGCACAGTTCTCAGACTAGCCTCACGTCAAACGCGCCGTTTCGCAAACATCCGTATCAACATACTTGTTAGTCAACACCTCCGTTTATGAATTACGCAGCACAGACAAATTACCGATGCTGCTGTATGAAAATGAAACCGAACTCTTGAGGGGAGGAGAGCGTCAGCGTGATGCAGAAATATTGCACAGATGTGTGAGCCAATCAAACCCGTGACCCACAGGAACGATTTGACGTTCAATGTGAACGACTGTGAAGTCATGCAAATTTGCCACTAGCATTGTGCTCACTACCAAAACAGCCACATTAGGCCACGAGCATCAACATACGAACAAGAGCTGGTGACCCTAGTGATGACCACTTCAAGTCAGACTGCAAACAATGCAACCACGCCTAAAACGCACACGTGATACTGCACCGCTCGGAAGGAATTCGCCCAGAATTCCAGTCTGGAAGTCCGTCTCACCGTACTCGCTTTCTTAACTCGCCAATACCTGAAAACGAACATACAGGCTCGTCATCCCCAGTCCCAAAGTAAGTCAGCAAACGCCGAAAGTGTTCAGAGACGGACGGACTGAAACTGTGTGGGACTAAGATGAACAGATTGACCAGATGAATTAGTTGAACCAGTTGAACTGGGTCAGTTATCGACGTGACACGGGGATTTTGGAGAAGGTCAAGTTCTCATCCACGCGGTGACGTGCACATTCAGGCCATTCGCCGCCAGATCATTTCCCACCAAACAAAAATGAAAACCTGTGGAACGATTGTCCGAAGTTGGAGGTTTTGAATGGGCGGGGTACAGTGCGGACAAACGTGTTTCACAACTAGCGTCTGTCTGCAATGAAACATACTGCTCAACCATGTGGTCACGGCCGGAGTGATCCGAAGTGTTCAAATCTTATTTGCTTGTCATGTACTTGAGGAACAACGTGTGTTGCAAGTTTTCTAGCCACTGTCTCATCCCAGTTCCACGGTCCAGCAAGCGTGCACATCTGACGGGGCGTTGTCTCGATGTGTTTCACAGGGTTACACTCAATCTGATCTCATATCAGTGGCCTCGTTTACGTTTGCTGATCAGTGGTTGGGGTTTGGTTGGTTTTACGTTGAACATCGCTTGCATTCGGTAACAGCTTTCGCGTCTAGGTAGACTTTCCATGCGGAGGCATGATACGAGGCTCCAGTCTCGCTTCCATCAGAGCTCTTCAGCAGTATACGATCCGAGCTGGAACTCCGTCGATTTGAGTTTCGCTTTGTTGAATTTCATTGGACGCTTATTTACGGCTATAGACCGTCTGACACAATTTTTATACAATCAAAGCACAGGCCGTCAGGTGTTTGCAGGTATTTTTCTGGCAATTCGTAATCTTATTTCTAAGTTAAGCATATACTCAATTAATGCTTCCAATCTTTTGTAGGAGATCAAGGCATAGTAAACATGACTACAATTGTACTTTTTAATATAGGTACAATCCTACTGACAAAATTGTTGTTATTTCGTAGCCAGTCTGCTTGAGTCCTTTCATAAATCTTGGATACATGCTGACGATGCCACCGCACACTGACAATTTTTTTGATAAAGAAAACCAATTTACACTCAGGAAGTATGACATAAGGGCATGCGGTCAATGACCGCCTAGGTAATTTAGTGATTACACTGATATACTAAGAATCAGAATTGCAGCGACTTTATCCTCAACTCGACTATGTGACCGAATATCCATGGCCAGGCTTGTGTAACAGTCCCAAATCGTGAATAATGAAAATATACAAAGTTGAGGAAATGATTCATGCATGCCCGTAATGCTCTCAGATTAAGTCGATCAGGAAAGTTTGACTGATTCAAGTTTAAACTGTTCACTCCGTGGGCCACAAAGCAACGAGGACTACTTAGTATACTTGTGATTATAACTCCGTTTCCCGAAGTGTGTACACAACATCCTCAATTTTTCTGACTTCGAATTGGAGTGATAAAAAAAGACACATTCATCTTTCGGATTATTAACCGATGATTTTCTAACCGGACAAGATAAGAGGTTGGAATTTGATCAAACTTTGTGTAACTGATCAACGAAAAGGAATACCTTTATTCAAAAAGAACCAAAGCTTATGTGAAAATTTGGTTTTATTGACCACATGTAAATTGTTTTTGGTTGGTCTAATTGGTGACACACACTCTGCAGAAATGAACAAACGACCTGTGAATAACTGTCATATGTCCGTCCAGACACCTATGTATTAAATCAAGTGGTCGCTATTCCCCCAGTTACAGAAGGGTAGATGAATAAATGTACTCAACTGTTTCGCTTCAGCATCCTATATGCCTGCAAACGAGCAGAGTCGAGACGAACGGCTTATCAGTTTCATAAGACGAGAAAGCGTGACAATTAGGGAATGTGAAACAAACGCTTTGCTATGATGATAACGACAGTTCATGGCTCCAAAGTTCGAACAAATAGTTTTTCCGTAAGCAACATCCAAAAAGAACTACTCATACGGGATACGATACCTTTACCTTGAGTAACTCTTTCAAATAAACAACCCCTGAAAACCAAACACAAGCCACAAGCTGGAGACTGAACCGCACACAATAAATCGAAATGAACCGGAATCAAACCCACAACGTTTATGTTCTGATTGCCATCCAGGTCTCTGGATTGTATAACATAGTTTGCGAACAAACAACGCAAGTCGATCACGTGAAGTAAAATCTTGTCTTCACTAAGCGAGGAAACTTAGTTTGATGTTTCTTCAGCTGATTGTAAAAATGTGCAAAATCCAGTCAAATTTTTTTCCTTAAACCATTTCAACAGTACATTTCCAGCAAACGCCCTAGAGTGGGCATGCGGACAGAGCATTACTTACAGACAGGGGTTGGTGGAATACAAGCAAAGCGGCGTTCATCAAATATTTAAAACTAAACTGCCTACACCTGATCGCAGCCTTCGCAATCAGATATGCCTTTCGGCTAGCTGACTTCTGAAGTGAGCAATAGAATTCAGTTTCGCTTCTATTAGAAGTCACCCACAGTGCATAACCTCCTCCGGATTGGAGTTTGCACCCTGATACTCGTAATCGTGGGACTAGCGTGATGATTACAACCCCGGTAACCTCATATGTATGACCGAATGCTAATCAAGTCCAAACGTACAGTTACAACTTTTCAGTAATAGTGCACGATCATTTCTTCACTAGACAAACCAAACACGGTTCGAATCAGTGGCAAACGTTCGGGGATTCGAGTTATCTTAAATAACTGTTGAAAGACGCTACCAATGTTTTTCACTGATTACTTGCTGCAAACGTGAGCCAATATATTCTGGGTTCCAAACCTCGTCAGCTGACTCAAGTTTAGACCTTGGCAGCTATTCAACAATCCGTAAGACCTTTACTGGTGTCCCCACCACTCAATCAGTGTTCCATCCTATCAGTCTGTTAGTTCCTCGGTTGCATTGAAATTTTAGTCTGAACCGTTTGCAAGTATTGTTATGGGTTGTCTTGTCTAACAGGCTGGATATTAAAATCATTCAAAAGTATGTCTCATTTACAATTATTTCTGCTATTCTGGATTACCAGAAGCACCTCCAAAAATATTCCAGTGATTCTAAAACATTTATTTTGAAATTTCTTACGAAAAAGGCTTACTTTGTATACTACTTCATGCACAAATCGAGTTGGTTCTGTGCAATCAAAAACGCTTTCAGCCGAGAAGAAACATTAGAGCCCCTCAAAAGGTGTTTCCTGGTCAAGAGAGTTCTACGCGGCTAACTGTGTGAATTACAGAAGACCCCAAAAACAACTTTTATGCGCCATAGTTTTCTAAAACCTCTCACTCGAGTAAGCCATATAATGAAAGTTGTGTTCATCTATCCAAAACTAGTTTATAACTGGTTATACACAGTTGGACAAAGTAATGCGTGCGCAGTTGTAACTAAAGTGAGCCTAATCGCAATCATCCGAAGGTTAGCAGGAAAGGCGCTTCGAAATTCAGTCCAGTCGCTCCATCTAGCAATCCGCCACCACAGGGTGTTAACCCGGACCAGGGTTCAGAATGCAACGGGTCGCATACCGTACGCTGTCAGTTTGACAAGTTAGCACGATTGCAACCACAAAACGTGTCAACCTGAACCTTGTATTATGGGACTATACCACTTACTGCAGATACCACTAAGCACATGTTCATCACCCTCATCGAAAGTGGTTTTCAAGAGCCCAGTTGGGGGTACTGTATGATGAACTCAGGAGTGCAGCTGGAATGTGATCTGTCCTCTGTGATGTGAATACACTGATCTCGATAGAATGCACATATGTCCACAATAATTTCGGTAAGGACTGAAGTAATGAGGATGCAAAAGCAGTAATCGGATGGTCTGTTCGTCGTGTGTTCTTTCATTAAATAAATACACGGCAGTGAGCACCAAACAGTTAAGCTGTTTAAAAGTAACCCGTTTGGAAAGTTTAACCACAGAAAATTATAGCTCATGGATGGAGGAATTAACGGCGACAATGCCGAATAAGTAGACGGAATTAACTTGATTTGATAAACTACAAGATGAATAACGGAAATGTTATATAAAAAAGGATTTCAGTGGGACTACAATAAATGTAGTATAGATAAAAATAAAGATGCAAGGCGTAAAGGAAAAAATACAGTGGCTGTACTTATGGACACCAGAATTACGCTTCGCGGTGCGGATTACAAAACTAAGTAAATATTTATGCGCATATGTCCTCATGACGTTGTAAATTGAAAATTGCTTGTCACTAAAATGATATCTAACCACTCCACGTAAAATTTCAACAGAGGACGGAGCGCCGATTCGGATGCGGTAAGTAAAATGTTTTAAGTACTTCGCGCAAATAAACGTTGAACTTTGACAATCAGTTAGTTTAATTTTTCTCCATTATAAAATGAATAACATAACTGAATCAGTAATAAACCACTCGACAAGGTTTAGGTCCTCATTTCACATAAATTAACAGACTTTCTCAGTGCAGAGTTCAGGCTTATACTCTGAGTGAAAATTTGATGTAACAGCCTATTTGGTGCGAAAACTGAACACATTTTGCTCACAGCTGCTCCCGTTCTTTCAGTGGGGAATTTACGTACAGATAATGCCCGGCGATATAGCATGAGAAATGCTAACCTAACATCACACGACAACGCATTTGGAGCGACCGCTTGATCAGCTTCTTTGGAAAAGGTGAGCAGTTGACACAAATTACTGCTTCGCAGGTTTAAATAACTCAGTGGTTTCAACATTAGCCAGAAGGCCATTAAGTAAAGGCCAATGATCAGAATCAACTGAGCGGATATGATGTCACCTCAAAAGTCTAACCTTTGAAGCTCATTCAAATTTTATCGAAAGCCTTAAACATGCCTTCGTGCGAAACTCTCTTCTTTGTCTTGTCATAAGATATCAAGTGTTTTTCAGCTCTGTTGAGCGTACATTAACAATCTACTTACAGTTACGAAAATAGCAACCAACATCAAATGTCTCGAGTAGTTAAGTACGTGTCAAGTACTCACCAGTATTGATCATGCATCAACTTTTCAATTCAGAATGTCTTGAAAGCGGCGAAAAATCCTCTGAAGCCATTATGTACCATCGTTTTGTGAATTGACACAACTGACGTGTACGGAAAATGTGTGCTTTATTTACGTGTGACCCGAGTGCACAATGATATGATTGGTTCTGGTATCAACCTAAACGCTGAAAGTGTTTACACTTGCCAAAAAGGTAGGAGTGGAGCACGTGATAGGGAAATGAGGAACAAATCACCGACAGACAAAAACTCCATTAAGTAGACTAAAACATTTGGTTGTACTAAATGAGAAGCTTTTGAAAATTTTGTAAAATTTGTTCCAGAAATGGTCTTTCGAATAAAAATTGCTGAGAGTTCAGTCAGCTATTCCATTCTAGATTATATCAGGCAAACTGATTTATGAAACTAACTACGTAGCAAATTTGCTAACACTACTTAGGTAAATGAACAGTCAAATGAATGTGAAAAAACATCCAGAGGTTTGTTTCATTTCATTCCTTGTAGTCAATGAAAAAAAAATAAATTAATGGGCTATACTTAAATTTAGCTATCAAACAAACATATAGTGAAGTGTGTATGCAAATGGAAACTACGTGAATAACCGGAAACGTTGAATGAAAGTAAGTCCTCAATAGTCAGAAAATGAGACAAATATGACAGAATGTCCTAGAAAGAATAATGATTGTCTGGATTGTTCACCGTGTTCGCTTAATATTGTTTTACGTTTTTTAAATGAAACCACACCTAGTTTTATGAGTAATTAATTCATGTTGCTTGGGTTCAAGCTACATTCGTGGAAATAATGCATTACCAAAAAGGTTTAAGTGAGTTTACATAGAAAAAGTGCAACAAGCAGGTGAAAACTCTCGTTGTTACATAGCAAACGTTCCGAAAGTCAAATCCAGGCTAGCAATGACACATGCATCTGGTTTTGTCTTCGTGGTTATGGTACGGGTGGGGAGTGTTGTTGTACCGCTCGGCTCTTTACTGATCAAATCTGTTCGGTAAGCTTACCACATATTCTCACAACCTCACGCCGTCGAACTATGAAAGGGATTAAGCGAATAAACCCTATTCATGGTCTCATGCAGTAGTCCATCCAGCCTCGTAGGACCTTTATGCTTCGAAAAAAATGAACAGAACAGCCCGCCAGGCATACGCTAGTAAGTCAGAAATAAGAAAGACCTTTAAAGAACGAGCAAAATATCAAACTGTTGTTTGCTCAAACAGATTTCAGGAAAAACGCAAACTCATCCATACAAATGTTTACGGACAGTCACTTGCATTCAAAACATTGCAAACGAAATTGTTGAATAGTAATATCCACCATACATCTTCGGCGACCATGCATTGATTGGCTATTATGAATTCACCAAAAGCCGCCATGTTTAAGCAACAACAGTTATATCCCTTTTTCTCTTCTTTCGTTATTTTCAAACCGTCTCGTCTTGTGAGTGCATGACAAGCAGCGTGGCACATTTTTTCAGTTAGTCAAGACCCAGTTTTACAAAGTACTGATTACTATCTGACTTGAACCAGTGACAGAAGCAACATGTCTAGATGAAGCAAATGCCCTAATAACTGAGCCGCAAGACATCCGCGAGTTTAGAAGTTCTGCATTTAGATTTCAACACCCTCCCGCTCTACTGTGCCATATGAAATCCATGAATCGATTTTGGAGGTTAACCGTCCCATCATGATCACTCAAGCAGCTCGCATTGAAACCAACCAAATTCACAATTTGGCAATGAAATTGCGTTACTCTGCGGTAACATAGTACTTGGAAATGCTGCCAGGGTAGACACACCCTCGAGTAATTTCAACTGATACAGTTGAATGGGTCGGTGACCGCTCCCAATTCTGAAATTTCGCCGCTCCCGGAGAGGTTTCATCGTAGCGTTTCATTGCAGCGTTTAAGCACGCTGTTGTTGTCGCTGGCTTAACTGCAATCAAAGTTTAGACTTTTCATGGTTACTTCTCTTTTGACTTGTATGTTAGCTAGGTGTCATTGTGGACTACCCGTATGTAGATGTTGATGATAGCGTAATACTAATTTCTAATTACAATCATCTTGGGGAGTGTGATTACCGCAAACATTAGTAGTGAGATAACTAGACAGAAGCCGAACGGACTGTAAAACAAATATTTTCGGTTTAATCTCACTTTGTGTCAAAAGATACCGTTCACATCTAACTTACTTGAACTAACTTTTTATTTCGAGACAACATAGCACTACCTGAACGGAGCTCAGTTCAGATGAAATCAAACACGATCGCGCACTTCTGCAGTGACACTTTTCCAAAACAATCACATATGCAACCGACTTATTGCAAACCTAGTCATAGTCTTTAAGAAAACGAGGGCTTGCTTGTGGTGGATTTGCTAAAAGAATATGGTTTGTGCTTTCTAGTATACGTACTGCTACCGAATGCCGAGAAATTCATGCATATTGAATGGCGACAAAAATGAGTTCTGTCGAGATCAATTAGATGAAATACCGTTTCTTCTAAAGGAAACACTGATGCAAGTGATACTATTGAGCAAACACAAGGGAAAATGTGATTCACGATAGAACACTGCTGCTGCAACAGCCGTAGCACAGTTAGGATTTAACCGGCAAATATTCTTCCACCAGTAAACACTTTATATAAGAGTGTACGTTGGTTCTCCATCTATGAATGTTGATAGCCGGCCGCTCCTCGGGACGTTATGTACAACACCAGTCTGTCAAAACGTCAGAACCAGTTCATCCGCCGTCTTTCGGGTAACTGGTCACCAGTTTGGATGCCTGTCGCAAACCTCACACACAGTTGAGTTTGCGTTTTCTTCACATGCCAACGAGAAAAACGCCAACTGGATAAGTTGTCTCCGACTGTCTAGTGTAGGCATAAGGAACTGGTAGGTTTCCATTGTGCTGAGGCAAGAAATGGTTACTGTTCCGAACGACTGGCTAGATTACTGTTCGAGATCACAAGTATAGGTCATTTTCATCCTAACTTTCAACGGCGATGGGTTGTATAAGTGTGTTTTAGACGGCAACCAGTCGATCTAAGTGCAGCAGGGGCACGGCTATGTTGGAGTTACGCAAACCAAAAGATGTAATTGTTGATATGAGCCCGGGGGTCACTAACAGTACGAACGTAGCCTTAAACCTTCCGTATGGGTACCATAGCTCGAGATTGTTCGGTTTTGGAGGAAGCCTACGAATGATAGAGTGGTAGGCATACGTAAAGAAAAAAGTCATAATTGGGCAAAAATAAGGTTGTAAAATATAGTAACCTCTTAGATTTAGTCAATACGCTTATATGAGGTAATAAGTTATGCACTCTCCCCATGTGCTGTGACACGCGCAAAACTTTGGACAATCAGTTTCGTTTGACTTGACAGCATATATGACTGCAAAAACTTCAGAAAATTGAGTTGCTCCCAATTTGTACCGTAATACAGGGCACATTTTTAAACTTTCTAGAACGAAGCCGCACATTCATGTCCATTAATTTAAGTTCGAGTTAACTGTAACTTTAGCCTAATCTGCGTCGTTTGGTTGACACATACGTCTCATTTTGACTTACTCTACCGCTCATGACTTACAACGTATCAGATCAGTTAGAGATTATACAGAGAAGAAAGGTCAAGCGAATGTTTCCATGTTAAGCGCCGTTTACAGCGTCATGGACGATAAGCTAAATGCACTACGTGGACGAGTAAACAGTTATTTCGGAGTATTAAGGGCGGTTAAATTCAGTGTCAATTTAAAAGCGCTTCATTGATCCGCATAAACCGTTGGATCCAATCGAAGAAATAGCAGCTGACTGGGATTATTTGCATGCATATTCCTGCCGCTTGGCTGCGTTTTCTGTCCAGCGTGGATGACCGAAAATAATTCGTATGGAAAGTTACACAGGTGGCCAGAACGGATACGTTTGTTAGTGCACGTATGTTCATAGCCCCGCTAATTGTGTGTATTACTAGTATCATCATCAGGGGGCTAATCAGCCAGTTTTCAAGCTCTTATTAGTCTTATCCCCGTCTTCACCCGGTCACTGAAACAAAAGACAGCTGCAGGGCCATTGCAGTTCCAGAAGAGCAAAGGTATCATAACGAGAACGGGTGGTTGATAAAAGACTGGTGACTGACCGGTTTGAACTGCGCAGCGTTGCCGAGAATTGAGGAATAATGATCTGATATGCTGAAACTGGTAAGCTCAACAGGGTCATCCAATAATTTTTATCGGCAAGCATACAATAACTTCAGAATATTAGCCCCCCCAATATGGGTAAAGGAGAGAATCCGCGACGTAAACGAAAGCCGCAAATCTGTTTTTGCATAATAAATAACTGCTTTGCTCCTAGATGATCTTAAGTAGGATTTTCGGACGTCGCTGACAGTTATTTATGACAATTTTGAATGCAACGATAGGTTGGAGACTTCCGTAGCAATTCCAACGAACACTGTAAATGTATACTTTCATTATGTCATCCAAAAGTTCGTTAATATGCGGATCTAATGAAGCAGAGAGAGCTTACTGAAGAGGTTTTTCATACTGAAGCGGAGGGACGCTTTAGAGACAATGAGTCACAGCAGCTTATCGTATACGTAGTAATATCATGTCCAAAACAAAATGAAAGGTCTATTGAAAACCTAATGACATCGCGAAACCGCTGATGCACATGAAGCTAATGATAGCGATCTAACCACTGCAAATAGTGGTGGCCCACAACTCAATCAAAACAAAAGCAGGTTCTGTAAAGTGATAGAAAAACTAGGCCAGTAGAAGCTACATCTTTCAATAAGTAAGTAGATAAGTTTTAATTCTCCAGGGACGTAGTGATGAGAACAGCCAAAACTCCATGAGCGAGTTACAGGAAAATATAGCTCAAGCCGCCAAAACATTCATTGAAGAGCGTGGTAACATTTTACAGACGCAGAGTGACAGTAAAATGAAGGGCTATAAAATTGTCTTTCGTAGCTGATTGAGTTTTGTTAACCGTTAGACGTGTAATATCCCTAAAGTAGGTCAAATATTCACCCCAATATTGTCGTGTCACGAGGGGACAGTACAAGTTTTTAAGGTCGCGGAAGTCTTACTAACTGGAAACTAATAAAACATTTGTATTCGTCAACTACAGCCTATAACCCAGAGTACTGTCACTGGCTTACCAAACCTGATCAGTTTCAATAATCCCGTGTTTGTGGCTGAAATGTTTATTTCGTACAAATCCAGTGTTCATATCCTCAGAGTATGATAACGGAGAGAGAAAGATTTTAGCATATATGTAACGCACTCTGCGTTGATTACTGAAAGATTGTGTTGAACGGTCTGCAGCCGTGAATGAAAGCTGTCCACCATTATTTGAGCTTATGCCCAACTTAGAAATAAGATTACGAATTGCCAGAAAAATACCTACAAACACCTGACGGCCTGTGCCTTGATTGTATAAAAATTGTGTCGGACGGTCTATAGCCGTAAATAAACGCCTAATGAAATTCAACAAAGCGAAACTCAAATCGACGGAGTTCCAGCTCGGATCGTATACTGCTGAAGAGCTCTGATGGAAGCGAGACTGGAGCCTCGTATCATGCCTCCGCATGGAAAGTCTACCTAGACGCGAAAGCTGTTACCGAATGCAAGCGATGTTCAACGTAAAACCAACCAAACCCCAACCACTGATCAGCAAACGTAAACGAGGCCACTGATATGAGATCAGATTGAGTGTAACCCTGTGAAACACATCGAGACAACGCCCCGTCAGATGTGCACGCTTGCTGGACCGTGGAACTGGGATGAGACAGTGGCTAGAAAACTTGCAACACACGTTGTTCCTCAAGTACATGACAAGCAAATAAGATTTGAACACTTCGGATCACTCCGGCCGTGACCACATGGTTGAGCAGTATGTTTCATTGCAGACAGACGCTAGTTGTGAAACACGTTTGTCCGCACTGTACCCCGCCCATTCAAAACCTCCAACTTCGGACAATCGTTCCACAGGTTTTCATTTTTGTTTGGTGGGAAATGATCTGGCGGCGAATGGCCTGAATGTGCACGTCACCGCGTGGATGAGAACTTGACCTTCTCCAAAATCCCCGTGTCACGTCGATAACTGACCCAGTTCAACTGGTTCAACTAATTCATCTGGTCAATCTGTTCATCTTAGTCCCACACAGTTTCAGTCCGTCCGTCTCTGAACACTTTCGGCGTTTGCTGACTTACTTTGGGACTGGGGATGACGAGCCTGTATGTTCGTTTTCAGGTATTGGCGAGTTAAGAAAGCGAGTACGGTGAGACGGACTTCCAGACTGGAATTCTGGGCGAATTCCTTCCGAGCGGTGCAGTATCACGTGTGCGTTTTAGGCGTGGTTGCATTGTTTGCAGTCTGACTTGAAGTGGTCATCACTAGGGTCACCAGCTCTTGTTCGTATGTTGATGCTCGTGGCCTAATGTGGCTGTTTTGGTAGTGAGCACAATGCTAGTGGCAAATTTGCATGACTTCACAGTCGTTCACATTGAACGTCAAATCGTTCCTGTGGGTCACGGGTTTGATTGGCTCACACATCTGTGCAATATTTCTGCATCACGCTGACGCTCTCCTCCCCTCAAGAGTTCGGTTTCATTTTCATACAGCAGCATCGGTAATTTGTCTGTGCTGCGTAATTCATAAACGGAGGTGTTGACTAACAAGTATGTTGATACGGATGTTTGCGAAACGGCGCGTTTGACGTGAGGCTAGTCTGAGAACTGTGCATCCACCCCAAAATGTTGAACCTGCGTGTAGTCCGACATTGGTCTGGCCACTCGATGAAGCGTGACAGAGTTCACTGTTTCAGGATTTTCTTGACAGTGTTGGTGAGGAGATCGCAATGAATGACATCGATAGTTGAATCTGCGTAAGCTGTCTTTGTCCGTATGTTATGAGCATTTAGCTGGTTGATGGCGCACGTCGTTTTGCCAGAGAATCATGCGGCTTCTTTCAAGGGTGGACTTGTGCCTTCTCTTGTAGCAAACTTTTGGTACGTCGTCAATCGAATAAGACACGTCTTCACACACTGCTATTATTTAATATCTCTGTCGATGATCTTTGCACCGCCTTGCGAAGAGAGATGCAGCCGTCGGTTATTTACAGATCACTAGTAAGCGACCGGTTGACGAATGGCGATCAACATTCAGCAGTATTTTTCGCCAACTTAGCAGCGCCTTCTTTCGTAGCAGCCGGAATATTCGTTCTAGTCCAGAGGACTTGTCAGCTACAAGTTTCTCGATTTCACTCTGACTCTTGACACTATACTTAAAGCGATATAATTGGCATGAGCCTTGTATGTTGGATTCCCATCGGGGTGTGCAGCTCTATGTACTGACATATTAGTTGCCCAGATTGTTAAACACCTTTCACCTGTATTTTTGAATTTACGGAAGCTTGTATGTTAAAATTTTTTATGCCTTTTTTTGTGTGTTACGACTTCCTTTTAAGGAAACTCAGGTCGCACCTCCAACTGCTGAACACTACAAAACAGTTAGCTCAGCTGATAATTTCTTACAGCAATTTCCGTAAGATTGCTTCATATGACAAACTCTAGCAAATTAAGTTCAATTTTCCCGGCTGGTACTTGTCCTTGTCTTCTGCTTCAGTGCAATTTGATGCATAGTTCTGCTTTTCATTTGGTTCTGTGTTCGTTTGGCCTGGGAACTGGTTCTTGACAATAACATAGCTTTCCCAGCAGTGGCCTCTTGATACTGGTTTTGGCTAAGTGTAGTGGTTTAGCTGCTTCATTCAAACCAGCTGAACTATGTGTTCGCGAGTACGTTTAATCATTAGGCTTATATTTTGAAAAAAATTAGTTATATGTCCTATGATTGGCTCGGTTCAGCTGTATATTGCTAACTGTGGTTAGTTAGGGTGATGCTTTTCAAAGGTGGTGATCCTCGGATTACGCATCACCTAGTACGAATCTGGACATGCATAAACATTCCAGCTTCCGCTGATGTTTCCCAATATTGTCGTAGGTAGAAGATGTTGCAGCACTAACTAACTGTGCTGATGTTCAAGTGCTATATAAATGAGGTATTTCGCTCGCACAGTTGTGGACTGCTCTGTATGCATGCTTATGAGCAGAAGTCAGTCTGTGTATTGCAATAAACGAGGACGCAAACGTTTGTGTGACTTAGGTTACCTGCTGGACGTATTCAGAAAGATCTGATAATATTCCAGCATGAATACGCCGATCCAAACTAAAGAGCTACATTACATTTTTCATCATTATTCTTGTTTCCAAAAACACTCGTCGTGCGGGTGGTGAACGATTTACCTTCTTAGGTTATCCATTTACACTAGGTCTCTATGGCACCCATAACGGATGCATTTCATCAAATTAAAAAGTTCCAATGCTTGTCCAGTGTGTTAAAGAGTGAAACCTCATCAACATGAAAGCAGTACAGTGAGACAGACTTGTTGCTAACAGAAAACTTGGCAAATCATTCAACCCTGAAAATTTGATCGAGTGAGATATACTCAGTCAAATTATTAGCGCAATTTGAGACCACCACCCCACAGAAGGATGACAGCATATAAATCCCTAGTAACCCCTAGATTGGATTTAGAGTATGCGGGGCGATTGTTATTGAGCAGCCCCAGGGTCACTGTGCTAGGATTTGCGCTGGTATGTGGTCGACTTTATTTGGACTCGGCATCTTTTAGTCCACCAGAATGGTATCCGATCCAACCGTGGCTAGCTACCAGCCACACAGTAAATAACAAACTCATTAACGCATTGTTCGGCGCAAATGCGTCGTAAACGCTGCCGCTTTGTTAGATTTTCTATTCAATGACGGGGCTTTTTGAAATCCCATTATGTTTTATAGCACTCTCGCCAGCAGAAAGTTAATTCGTGGACCTTAATAACGTGCAGACTTAAGAGATGCGGAGTGCTGAATTCCTCGAATGAATGAAAAATTCCAATATGCGATGCACTGAAGTATAGATATCAGGCTCATTTCATGAATTGTCATTTCAACTCTATGAGGATTATTTTTAGTAAAATTATGCGGAAAATTACAATAAAACTAGTTTGACGCAGGCGGAACCAAACTTTTGTCGGTCATGAAAAAATATATCGCATCAATACAGCCACAACGATCGACAATTGAGCGTTAAAATGATACGCAATCATTTCCGGCCCACTTCCTGTCTACAATGTGTGAATCATGAAACTCCACCAACTCCCCCAAACTTGGATCTCTATGGCGCTATGAGAACTGATCTAAAGTCTGTGTTGAACTAACTACTAATTAAGAACAACCTCCTCAAAATGTTCGTTTTATACGGATTATTATTGTTTATCCATATCTGTACTGACTACTTTGTCTCTTGTTCACAGACAGGAATGTCACTAGACAAAAGTAACATTCACGTTTGAAGAAAATTAGGGTGACTAGAATAAACCTGAAGCCCATTATCAACCTTGGGATAATAACTCATTATGTGGCAATCATACACTGATTTATTGCTCCCTAGAAACGTTGGATGGGTAACGAAAATGGATTCTACTTTTACAAAACGTCAATCGTTTTGATTAGCAGAGTTGATTCAGAAGACTGGTTGCCCTGAGGGTAGTAGCGGCATCATAGAGCACGGTGGATTAGAGGATGCGGAACGTCCTGAAGGTTAGGTAGACTTATATTCAGAGCCTTAATAAGAACGCCTTGGATACCGCTCAAATGATAGCACACAAATTTTAATTCACGTTTGCTGACGAACACTGTTATCAAGCAAGCAAAATTGATTAAGCAATAGGAACTCACAGTCTTTTCAAATCTTTATCTGATAGTTGATGCATTCCGGTTCCGTAGTGACAAGTGCCGACGTTAACCGGAGTTTGCCTTCCTGACTCACTAGGGATTTCTGTGTTTGATATGAAAGAATCTGTTTTTGCCATTGGATGCAATCCACTGTCTTCGCCTTTTTTTAAACTGCGATTTGCATCTCCATATATATTCTCGCTCCAACTTCTTTTGTAAGTTTCGTTTTTTATTCCAAAAATATTATTCCCATTTAGACTATTTCCATATAGGCTTTTCTCTGTGATTTTAGACATAGAACACTTTCCGGATGAAATAGTTTGAGCTGCAAGCTTCACATTGTCCAGATTAGGTGATTCATCGTTCTTAGGTGAGTGAAGAGGTGAAGTTGCTGAATCTTTAGTTTCTACGTTTTGTTTGATTTTTAGAAGGGTGGAAAAATCTTTTAATGAACTAACGTATTCTTTAAGGAGACGAACGGCCATGTCATGAGACATTGGTGAGTTGTCCGACACAGGCCTGTCTTCTATTAAACTTGTTGACATGTTCGTAAACTTATTCGTAGGCTTGTTTTCGGTTTTGGAAACGGCTCTTGAAATGGAGGACAATTCACTGGAGAGTAGAATATGATCATCTTCTCCTTTGTTTTCCTCCTTGCATCGAATAGTCCCGGGAATATGCATCGATTTTTCGAAAAATGGAACATTTGTGTATCTTTCGTCGTACGAAACACTATATCTTCGAGATCTACTATTATTTAAAGATTCCGGGCGAGAATTTGAATTTTCCAGGTCGAAGTAAACCGTGTTTCTTATTGATGGTTCTCTGGTAGGCTGTGAGAGCATTGTCAAACTCACGGTTTATAATCAGTGTGATACGAAAAACACGATCATTTTGTCTGCAAGTCCCCGATAGTTATGAAACGTTCCAAACAAAGTGGGACCTGAAAGGAAAACGCCAAATTTAAAACTTAGCAAAATAATGCATCAAGACAAACTGGATTAAAAACTGTAAATAACCACTCTCGATAACTGCTATTCGTACAGATTTTTATAAATTCATGTCCCTGGTAGATGCTCTTAATTTTTATTTTAGTTTTTCCTTCTTTTACCATTCAGGTAGGCAAGACAGGTGGAAGTAACTAGAGTTTAACACAGCCTGACCACCTTCCCTTGCAAATGCTTCGGTTTTCACTTATTTTCTCTGATATCTCGCTGTTGTATTAATCCATTATTCTTCTCGATATTTCGTCTCCGGATGAAACTGGTTGTTTTAATCATACTCGACGTTTGTTACGAAATTCTGCTAAACGGGCTGATACAGCAGTCTGTCTGATAGATTAGGGTTCGGTGAAGATCCATGGCGACAGAGGTGGAATAAGTTTAGCAGCAACTTTCTAAGTTTCTGAAGCCACCGAAAGAAAGCATAAACTGTGAGACATTTCTGTTGATCGATGCTGTTTCAGCCCGATATTCACCGCTTAGATCACTCATAAGTGCGCTGGAAAAAGTTGAAAACAGTGAACATCGTGTGACCGTGGTGAACCCCGCCCCGTGATGCAATATGAAACATAAGTATGGGACCCAGTTCCACTCACATTTAAGATAACCTGAATGATTAATGTCTTTTTGGAATTTTCAACACTTCCTTGCGCCAATTCAAGGTTTCCCGCTACCATGACGGTCGGGAAGGTATAAGCAACTGGTGGAGTAAACAACATGTGCGCGTCGAAAATTGTATTTGTTCGTTTATACTAGTAACATGGTATGAGTAATTAATTGTGACCGATAGATGCACACATACAAATAATGCGGATGCTGTTGTTTTGCTGAAGAATGAAAATTATTGTCACGTTAAAACCTTCACATGCATTTAGCAATTACTCCGGAGTTTCAACTGGTAAAACTGAAGTGTGTTTACGAGCAGCATGACCTCTCTACGTACCTAGGTCTTTGTTGAGAACGTGGTACCGCCGAATTCTCACACTATCAGCGCCACAGGCTGAAAAACTCTAAATTCTTAATTGTCACATTCTTAGATTCTGGACTGAACTAACTGAGTTAACCGTGATACACATTTGAACACGTCACATTTAATTCCTGCGCACGTAAGCATAAACCTTTATAAGCCAAATTACTTACCTTATGCAGTCTGCTACTTTGTATCAGAGGACGAAGTGACTATGGAGTCAATATTATAAAATGGTAGTGAACTCTTGAACTGCATAAAAATTGTGATATTTATTGGGCGTTTGGCATTTTAACACATATGGTATCCGTACGTCCAGGCGGACAGCCGAATGAGACTGAATCAATACTATAAACATTTTTCTCTTTACAGAACACCCCAAAGGGGGTTTAATAGCACGTAGTGTCATAGGACCTAATTACAACACAATTTGCTGAAATATATGGCACAACTTGAATAAATCGAGTGTCTAGTTCGAGCGGATGCAGTCTGTAGTTATTTGTTCTAAGTCCGTGGTGTTGAAAACCGCCTGGGGATAACAACTACTACCCTGTTGGCGCCAATTAAGGATTCACTTTAGGGGTGAATTAAGGCCGGCTTCAAAGAAGTTTAGAGATGGATTCTTTTAACCAACAGTGTTTCGGTTGTTGAGAATGTATGTATTTGCCTGTGAGCCAGTATACTCCTTATTTACGGAATACATGAAGTACCTAACACAAAGGAATTGCACTGAACTCCGGGAAGTGTTCGTCATACACAGAAACTAGTTCTCAGTCCGTTACACTTGTTAGGGTTGCGTTAGAGATTTTGTCCCAGATCCCTAACAAATACCTAAACAAACCCCTAATTAATCCCAAGATCACTTGAGGATTTGTTGAAGATTTGGGAGAAAATTCCTGACGCAACCCTAACAATTGTAACGAACTGAGAACTAGTTTCTGTGTATGACGAACACTTCCCGGAGTTCAGTGCAATTCCTTTGTGTTAGGTACTTCATGTATTCCGTAAATAAGGAGTATACTGGCTCACAGGCAAATACATACATTCTCAACAACCGAAACACTGTTGGTTAAAAGAATCCATCTCTAAACTTCTTTGAAGCCGGCCCAAAGTCACCCTTAAACTGAATCCGTAATTGGTACTAGCAGGGTAGTGAAAACAACTTACCCATTAATTACTTCACAAAACCAATCGATAAGGAGAAATATAAGAAACCACCTCTCTCTATTATACCTTGATTTGATTCAGCACCATGTTAGGAAATTTTGCGGAATGAAAAATAAATAAATCTCACAAGACGCACAGTATTATACATTTTGAATCAATGTTGTTATGTTTAAACGCGCTTTCGATGTCATTCAAGCTAACAAACAAACTGTCGCAGATAATTCAGCACTATATTAATTATGCATTGTAATTGATTGAAGAAACATCTAACATGCGACCTTTTCTGTCCTTTGTTCAGCTGTGTCCAGACATATTTGTAGTGTGTATTTTTCACACCCCACGGTCAAATATTCATAATTCATTCGTGTGAATTTTGTATACATCACTTTGGTAACTTTATCAGCACCTTTATTTGGAAGCATCAGCATCATTCTCGAAATTGGCTAGTTGCAACAGTGAACGGTAGTTTCCGCGCGCGCCCCCATGCCTTCTCATTTCGAGTGTTTTTGACTGCTGAATTATGTGCACTATGAAATGTTTCTCCCCGTCCACCCGTTGACCTACCGCGTTCAACGCTCCGCCACCTAACATTGCATGTGAGGGTGTTTATTCGTCATCGTCCTAATATACGCACTGGTGTTCTCCCTTTATTACGTGTCAACTTTCACCGACTGAATGGACATCAGCTTGTCAGTGAGCCGTTCCATTTTTATCGATCTATCTTTCGTTTCATTTTCGCACACCTACTGCACACATTCCCTGCCGTCAGCGTTAGCCTCTGGTACCATCACATTCTTTGTCGTTATGAACATCTGGTTGATTGGACAATTCCAAGCCTGTCACTTTTTTACTCTCTTGTTGCGCGCTATTTTTCCTTTCAGTTCCCTTCGTTATGCATACAAACCACTCGCCTGTTGTTGGGCTCAACACCGTCTTTAACCCCGATTGCCCTGCCCTCTCTGTCCACGTGCTAGTTGTTGCCGCGATCTACCGGCGACGACATCCTGTTCAGCGGATTCACTTAAATTACTATGGCCTCCAAAAAGAACCTTTTTTAACGCATAGCGGACCCAATATGGCGAAATCCATCGTAATCAGTCACTATGAGTTATTGTGAACGGCTTTATAGCACTACTGCTTCATGTTTATCCCACTACACATTGCGAATAGTTATGGTAATAACAAATTACAATCTCAGTTTCAACCCTGAATTTTCATCTTCCAGGCTAGAACTGGTTGTGTCAGTTGATTTGCTAGTGCATTGCTAGTGTTATTCAGTGATTGACCATGATGCGTCTCCCGTGAAGTTCACCTGAGTTGTGGTTTTGGGCGAAGGAATTAAGAAGTAGAACTCGCGTCGATTATCGGAAGGGTACGAGGCAGCAGGCCAACGTAACCGGCTGCAATATATCTGCCTAACTAAGCATCAAGCAGGCACCTTCAGACGTAAAAGGCAATTGCCGAAAACATGGTCTGACGCCACTGTTTGAGATGACCATGAGTATCAAGAGTAGAATGATACTACAAGCCTTATTGTCTCGAATGATTGGTAACCTAGCAGCGTTTTGAGACGATCTCGAGAGACACAGCTAACAACCCCATAGGAAAGCTGTTCCAGTGGCTGATAACTCTATAAGTAAAGAACTGTTGCCTTCAGAAGTTCCCGGAACCGGGCTTGCGAAACTTTCTAATATGTCCTCGTCGGTCGTCGCCACTCACTTTGGTGGGGAGCTATTCCCGGAGATCTACTTTGAGGACATGTACAGAAATTAAACCACGAAAGATTCGTCGAATTTAACAAGGCTAAGGATCAAACATTTCAAGTCGATTCTTGCACACCACATTCTCAAACTCGTTAAAACTTTGGTTCCTGTGTGCTTAAAATGCTCAAGAGCAAGCGCCTTTCTTCAATTTGATTGTCATACACAAGTACTGGTTATCTGAAGATTCGCGAAATGTTCAAAACTTTCTTGTTTGTGAGGGAAGGTGGGTTCACTCATCCTCTGATCAGCATATCCTGCCCTGACATCATCTCGCATTGATACGAAGAGAAAAACTTTACCGACATTCAGATACGCGGGCCATTTTCCAGGTCGGTTTCCATGATTTTCACTTACCTGAGCACACAACCGATCACGAAGACATTGCCAAGGCTCACAATTAGCAACATACGTGTGCACTTAGTGTCGTTCTGTTAGAGATCCCAATTGCTCTATCCGCTCCAAAGCGCATCAAGGTCAATGTGTGGTGCACCCAGGTCACCGGAATTTTAGCTCTTTATGACATCAGCGTAGAGAAGAGCGCTGCTATAAACGTTACGCGGAAGGTCGCTATCGCAAACGATGAATAACAGAGCAACAAGAATAAACAAATGTGAGAGACAAAAGTTCTGACCCGATTTGGCCCCAAAAGTTTTATTACCTTAAAAAAGCCGAGAAGCTCAACATCTGTAAAGGGATCGCCTTCTTCTTTTGCCTCCTCCTCCACACTATCCATGAGCATAGCAATATTCGTCATCCTTCACCAGCTGGGAAGAGAGCCATTCGTAGTACAGCAGAAAAAAGTTCTTCGTTAGAAAGTGCTCAAGGATGACGCGTTTTGGTAGGCTTTCCTTTACCTTGCGTGAAGTTCCAGGAAAACTGGCTTGTCACTAGTTAGCTGAAGAGTGCCGGTCACCAGCTTTGAACACTGGGGAACGCCAGTCTGGAAAGTCCGGTTAGACAGCTTACGAAGAGGTTCTGTCAGTCTAACACTCGCTTCTCGGATGACTTTAGGGCTAATCTTGCCTGCACCCACCTCGATATAACAATTAAATTTGAACAACTTTTCTTCACCATCGAGTGCAGAATATCCGGTGGCAAGGAATGGCTGTCAAAAAATCTGCGGTGGGAGGTAGGGTGCCAGGTTGGTGGTGCGAAGCTGGAGACATGCGAAAAGTACTCCCCGGATAACATGACGGGAAATTTCAAGAGGATTACCCACACCAGAAATTCATAAAGGACGAGCTGAAGGCGAATATTTCCCTCGGCGACGGATATGCATTCATAAGACGTTTTGTCCGCACGAGCTACTTGCAACGGGTTTATTGTGCACGTTCGTTACCCACTCGCGTCGATTTCGGACAGTGTGGAAGGCGACTAGATCATGTGGACCACCCGTAATATTACGCTTCTTGGAAGATACGGAGGTAATAGTAAAGTGATGACTAGACACCCGGGGAAGTTGTGATGAGCGAGTGTATAGTTCGTGCGGCGCAATAAACTTATCCGCATTTCGGGTCGCAATTTGAAGCGCACGTTTGCTCTGACCCACAGAATAAAACCCAAGAAACAGCGAGCTGAGGTGACCTCTTGGGCCTTTAAAATCAGCCTGAGTAAAATTCCGAAATGTGAACTGGCTTTCTGGTATTTGTGGCCGATGACATTCGTAAACACTGACGATGAAGAAGTGGTCACTGTAGCCAGGTTTCGATATCATGACAACATTACCTCTCGGGTAGCAATCACCTGTGATGACTTGGTCGAGTAGATTGTGCATCTGGCCGGAACAATGCCGTAATCTAACCCTGGTGTGCTTCATTCATGATCTTCTTTGCATTATCACTGAGCAGAGGACCCGTTTCCACAGTCCCAGTGAAAAACTGATGGCTAATTTGCCTCGAATGTACCACACTCACTCAAAATAAAAATATGAGGAAGCTTTCTCATCCCAGAAAGTTTTCTAGGCGTGTGTGAGCGGCGATATCACCGAACGTATTGCACGACTGAAAACGGTAAGTAACTCCATCCTAGCCCTGTCTTGGCTACGCCGAGCCAGTTGAAGCTTGAGGGCGTCATACAAATCACAGGAGTAATGTTCCCCAATGAAAATGGGCGTCGAGAGACACTTACGAACGGGGGTCACAAAGCCTCTCATCCTGCCTTAAATGAAGTCGGTTCGGTGAACTGGGTATTTGGAGACATATTTCATTGTTAGCCATGTCTCCCGTGAACCGGAGTCTCTACAAAAAAATACGGTGATGCCTACCATGAATTTACTGTCTGACTTCTGATAGTTTGTCGTACAGACTCGGACGGTCTGTGCGCGTACACCTAGAAGTTGACTTCGCATTTGCTTTTGCGAGAAGCCACAGGGGAGAATGTGAGGAGAAGCTTGGAAGGCAAGAACTAGGGCTAAGCGGGCACAGTGGGCAACCGCAGGAATGGGCCTGGTTTGTTCTGTTGAATTGATTTGGAGACCCCCTTTGCGGCTGCAAGCACGACATCACTGCCAAAGCGTGCTCCAGTGACCCAGAATGACACAACCAACGATCCTGATGCCAAAACTTTCGGCTTTCACATCCTTTCTGAGGTCCTGATTGCCGGAATGTAATAAGAAATTTCCACTCATAGAAGATACGGATTTCCCATTTGTTATGTGCGAACGTACGAAAACGGGCGCCGTATGTGACGCTGTGGAACCCTTCGTGCAGCTGTCCGGTGGAGCGGACCAAAGAACTACCGGTCGCTCCATGAGAGGTGACTCGGGCCGGCTCCTTCGGTTTCAGATTCTTGAGAAGAAGAATTTCGTGCAACGCTGTTCAGCACACTTTGGGACGAGTGACACAGAAGACGAATGCTGTACAACCTCCAAATATCTGGCACCTGTGTTAAAACCTGGATGCCCCGTCACCGGACCAAGGGTAACATAGGCGACATCCTCATTTTCGGATACATGCACAGGTCCCCCCGTGAACAGTGCACGGATAGAAACCGTACCGTTAGTCGTCAGGTGTAGCCTTGGGTTGGCCCTGATATGGGCTTTAGTTTTAGCCTGCTGACCACGGTTCTTCCTCCCTTGCATAAAACGGTTGAAGGCTGCGGGTATTAGAATGGCGTTGAAGGATTTCAAGGCCAATGTTTCTAACAAGTGCTTACGCTGAGCTGAACCTATATGGTAAGGTTCACGGAGGGTGTAGTGATGTTTTAGTGGGTTCAGCCCACAGCTCGATCTTGCGGACGAAGTTTGAGACCGTCGAAGGAAAAGCGGACGTCAAGGCTGATTTGGTTAGTTCAGCTGGAGAAGATACATTGAGGGACTGACCAATAGAAGGAATTTTCTCTTTCTGAGAGCACTGTCTTTCAGCACTGTGGCAGCCTTTTCTGGTTGCAGCGGGGAGGCTTAAAGCACCGTTGCTGACCGCAGTACCAGAACTTTAGTTCCGGCTTCTCTGCACTTAGAGTCTGCTGGTACTTAATTATCGCACTGTCTATGGAGAAACTGAGTGGCAACGTACAGCCAAGAACAATGGAGCTACCGCAGCTGTAGGCTTTCTGCGCTCGATTACTTTCATGATGTGTGCATAACCAACCCATAGTCAACTCAACCAGGACGTGTATAACGTTGAGCAGAAAAGAATAACGAGAATTGTTGCGGCGAGCTCCAGTGGGATCAAGAAATGAATTCACAGTGACCGCGCAGGAATTCAAATCAACTTTCGATTTACTCGCCCCGTGGACACAATGACTCCAGTAACCTTGGAAGAGAGAAAGCCGAATTCGTGCTATAGCCTAGCAAAACACAGGACGTATTTTATTCTAGCATCTGATCACGCGCTTCATTGTATCAACGTCCAGCGCCCCAGCAATAATTGTAGTCGGACTAATTATGAACAGACTATCCCGCAGGTGAAACCGTTAAAACGGTAGTCGCCAACGATCATGCAGCTTCTCTAAAAATCCCCGCCGCAAATATCTCTCTATATTCGTCTATCATGAGTGCATGTTTCTAGTACGTCCGCCTCAGGTGACCTAGTCTAAATCTGCCTTCATTTCCCCCAGATATGCAGTCACTTCCACGCGGAAAATGTTTATCTCCTCCTTCGAGTCCCGTGTTGATCCATTTTGAAAAGGGTTGCTTCCATCTTTGTAGATATTTCGGGTGAAGCCCAATTTCTTGCCACCGCTATTCCCGGGGACTCAACGATGCTGTACTAAATAGAGAAAAACCCTCTCTTCAGCAATGCCTCAGTGTCAGGGATGTCAGTTTAAAATAGGCAGTTCATCATCCTAAAGGCCCTAATTTTCTTTCGATTTAGCCACACAGAAATGTGCCAAAATTTTTGGTGATAACTGAAGTAACTTTGAAATCTCCTTTTCAGATTCGTAGACAGAACCGTAGCTAGTGCTAACGCGAGCATGATCTCTCCCAAACTTCAAGACAAAATGTGTGCCAGTCGGAGCAGGAAGTCGGCTAGAGAGGACTATGCAGCTGAACACTCAACAAAGGATGCTCCAGCAATTCTGTTCATTACCTATAATAAGAGACAAATGTGAGGCATAGAAGTGGGCAGAAGAGAAGAGGAGGATTGCGATTACATCCAACTTTTTCCCGTTCCTGTCATAAGTCCAGCACCTGGAATACCGCCAAGCATCAACTATCGAGCTTACACTGAATACCAGTAATCCCGATGACCTGGAACACCTCGGAGAGTAAGTTATTCCAGTTGTTCACAACTCCGAGTAAGAAAAAATTGTCCTGAAACTGCACGTTGGCATATTTTTGGATATTTTTGCTGCACGTTTTGCGTGCATAAATTACGCTGTGTGTACGGTTGAGATGTGAGCAGTAGCTCTCTATCCCAACAAACATTTGTGTGGAGCTGTGTAACAGAAGCTAATGTATTCATTCACGGAAGCATTCGGTAACCGTTTGCGCGTATAGATTTTCCACCTTACTTGAAAATCTCCATTTGTATGACAAGTTATTCTCCGAGTTTTACCGTTTTACAAGATTCAACGCGGTATTTATATCAGGACACTCAAGGGTAGGGCTTGCGCACGAACGCCACCGTACTATGGTAAGCCTATTTGCAAATCTAGTGACCTACGTTGGTCGTTCTTTTGCCTCCCAAGCCGTGATTAAGGTTCACATCTTTTTTTCAATGGGTAACCAGCAAGAAGTTCCGTTTGTCTTGGGGTGTTTCTAGAAACGGCGGACTTGCTATGCTTTCTTGTGCTCACCGTGAAAACCGAAATGTTAGAAAACTGTGTTCTGTGCAAACGATTCCTCTTTATGTGAAGTGATAATTATTGTGGTGATGACAGTACAAATTCCTCTCCCCACCTGGAAGAACTATGTTAATCCCGGACGGCCAGTGGTTGTTTGAGCAACGCTTAGTCTTCTCACAACGTCTATCGATATGCTGGATCCACGATAGACACGTCTGTGAGTAACGAGCTTCTATAAATTCTGAGCCCGTCGAGCAACCAATTCGGATCCAAAAAGGAAGACGGTCGAATTGGCGAGTTTCTTATTAAAAAGTTGCTAATGTTAAAAAACAATATGATAAAACATATAGTGGAAGACAGCAACAAACCTCAATATTGAATCCACCGAGTACACAAGTCCCAAGATTGACGGTTCACGTAAATATGACCGAATGCAACATTCACGTAATGGCGAAGCGGTCAGGCGGAAATGAAACCAGGGTACATATAAACAAAGGTCCGGCAAAGGAAAGTGCTAAAGAAAAAACTGCGCGGAAACAAGTTTTACAAGCAAACAGTATCAGGATTTGATAATACATCAAGATCCGCATTCATAGGAGAAATGGTTTGTCACGCGCGTAACTTGAGCGGTAGTGTCAGATCGTAATAAAGGCTCGTATACTGTATAAAGAATTCCAACGTAGGGAGACGAATCAATAAGAAGGGGATAAATGGGGCAGGGAACGTGGCTGCCAACATTCTATTAACACATAACAATCATCAAACACTCATTTAAGCAGCTACTTCAACAAACCATGCACGGCTGGGTGCGATTAGCTCACGTATTTTCAATCAATTCGTATAAAACTGATGGCACAGTGTAACGGGTCTGAAAATCTAATAGAAAATCAAACGAAATTACTGCAAACTAAGCTGTTATTCATCTTAAATTTGGAATAGCGCAATACCTAGAAAACATTTTAGATGCTGCACAACACTTTTTCAGAAGTGTTCCGCCGCAGCAATCACTTGTTTCAAAGTCATATCTGAAGGAGCAATAAGGGCTATTTCAAAAAGGGTGCACAAAAAAGAAAAACGCTGAACATTGAGAGGTTTCATCTTCCATTCGTATAAGTGCTACCACAAAAATTTACACAAAAATCTGTGCAGAAGACAGGAAACGGAAGTTTCTGAGTCTGACTAGTCAACAGCCTGCTGTCTAGACACTGCTTTGATAATGGCTTTAAAAGGCCCAAAAATTGAATAGCACCGTAACTTTCCAGTCATTCTGGGATTTTTAGTATCAAGACATGGCGAGATAGTTTTTCTATCAAAGGGTATACGATGGATTGATAAATGTAGCGGAATTTTAAAGTTTGAGCAGCAATCTTATTTTGGTAAAATAATTGGCCATCTACCACATAAAAATACCCTCGACTGTTATGGTCGCTTTTCCGATTCACTGCGCGAGAACATGCGGTGAAACCGTCCTCCAGGAGGCCTGACGAACATCAAAGAAAAGCGGGCGTGGCCTCTTCAGTTGCTTCGAACAAAACTGCATTCCATGTGCTGTTTACCAGCAAACGTCACCACAAGGGCGACTTGAACAGATATTGCTTCCTTGTTCCTCATGTTTGAACGATCAAACTAAGGCTGTCTAAAATTACTCACTGATACCCTAAGGGTGCTTGCTGTAATAATCGTGTTTGCTTGTTTCTCTGGTAAAACACAAGCGACACGCTGTACCGGCGTCACCGAGAAATCATTCCCAAATATTTTTTACCCTAACTTAATCTTGCCTGATTTCCTCTTACTTTGTCGACTAAAATAAACCCAGTAGATCACACGCAATGCAAGGCTCCGCCTTCTAGTTCATTCACCAGACTGAGTTGTGTAGCTATGTCACAGATCTGATTTGTAATACTGGTCTGGTTTTAAGTAGCTGATGTTCGCACTATCGGCATTTTTGCTTTTAACTTTCTTGCTGTTAATTGTTGCTGTCAATGGTATCGTAGAATATTCAAGTAAATCATTTTTGAAATTTTGTCATAGCGTGTAATTGCGTCACGTGCCCACCATTAGGAGTTCAAGTTCAAGTTACGTGAAACGAAGTGATTGTTGTCAGTTAGGTGTCCAGAACATTTGGGCCAAAATGCCGGGAAACAGCACTCATGGCTACAGGTGTTCCACTTAAAATACGGGCTTATGGACTATCCTGGTTTTGCTTTCCGACTTCAAATCTGGCCTTGGGTAGGAAGGTAAGTTATGTGGGCAAGAGTTAGTGAAGAAAGGGAAAAATCGTCATAACCCCTAGCGATTGCCCAACCATACTGCACTGAAAGTATACTTCCTTCAGGCCACTAGTACGAGGAACATCAACCACGACATGTTAGACAGACAGTTAGATATCTGCCCACTTGATTGGACATCAACCAACCCCCAGTCACAACCAGACTCTTTTGGAGACGGGAGCACTAAAAGAGTACATTTCCGCAGACCTACTGCTACGGATGTGCTTGACGGATATTACTCGTACCAGCGCAGGGCACTGGAGAGATTTTTCTCGAGCACCTGGTAAATTCGTTGAACTGTCATGCGGCAACAAAGAGTGCGTAAGAAAGCGGACCGGTCACCGACATCTCACAGTGGCACAATCGGATCTTCATAGGACTGAGACCATCTCGGACACAACACAAGATTGACTAATCATAGCCAATTTCAATCTTTCACCCTCTCTTATATCTTCTCGACGATATTTTATTTTTAGGGTTATTTTGTGGTGCTGTTTGTAGCAACTTCTTTGATTTTTCGTCACGTGGGTTTGATCTCCCTGTTACACCTATAGATGATCTAGGATTCAGGAGTCAGGTGGAATGTGGCTGCTGAAGAGAGAATTGGTTCGATCCACAACCCACGTATGGACATAGGCGTGGCAATAAAACACATGCTTCTCCATCTTCCGTCCACAGTATCACCGCTCATGATCTGCAGGTACCAATGTTTAACACCATACCAGTCAGTTTCCATTCGGAGGATCCGTTTTTTGCCAGCACGTATCACAACTGTTTGGAAATGCCCTGGTCACGGTAGGCCGCATGGGAGGAAAGTGGGTGAGAACATCAGAGGTTCACTGGTCAGTAAGTTATAATTTTGGAAGGTGTTCCCATACCAACACCCATCAAGCAACGGAGTACTGATATCAGATCTGCCTTCACTCTGGAACCGAAAGATCAGAGGTCCTCCAATCTAAACGTTACTCTCGAAAACTTGGCAATATGTGTTCTTGTTACATCACCTAGGGAAGAATGATCATTCTGAGGTGATCACTCTTTCATAAAATAAGCAAGCCGAAACACTGACTGAGGGTCAAAAATAATCTACCAACCATTTAAGTTCCGTTTTGTGAAGTGAAAATACAGGGACGAGAAAGGACGCTCGAACTTTCACACACCTGAATGCTACCGCAACCTGCCAAGCACTGTCTGTCGTGCTAAGTGGGAACTGGAAGGATATCCGGCCACAAGTTATCCAGACGCGAATCGAAGCCGATTGCAGTTTTGCTGTGAACCACTTCACATGAACGCTTATTCTACATGTTGGCTACCGGGTGGTTGAAGAAGTTCGCCCGTAAGTCTGAACGGGTGTTACTTTCCTTCAATCGAATACCATGACTTTCGATGATGGCATTCTAAGGTTCTCAATAAGATCAACTCTCATTCTCTTCCTTCTCATGGAGTGTAACCCGAGCCCCTTCAGTCGAGCATGATAGGGTTTATCCTCAAATCTTATCCCCATTCGACTTGCAGGTTGATGTACTGGAAACTTTCGCGTAAGTGTGTTACCCACGCCTGTTTGCAGTACTTCACATGAGGCCGAACTATCGCCTTGTGTGGCGGTCAAAATATATCTGTTTCCCTGTGAGACGAAACTCTCTAAGGCCTGAGCGACCGACTGCGGGCCTTGTGTGCAGTGGCTGTAGGCTTGGAATCACTCTTGCTCAACACCCTCAGACCTCAAACCATTCCGAATCATTTAATGATAAATGGATCATGATGACCAGGTAATTCTGAAGGTTCATATCTTCTAGTTAAGTTTTGGCATTTGGTAGAAGGTCCGACTCAGGAGTCCTCTGCGCTATTATCTTCAGCCCTTGTGTTAAAGCAGCCCGACTTGTTGGCTCTGCTTTCTCACCATCACCTGCAAGTGCAATGCACAAGTTACGAAGACCCCGCCATCAGATAGCTGACAAAAATTAAGAAGACGGATCTTCGAGGAACACCACTGCAGGCTTTGCCTATCTAAGAAAATTCCGTTTAATCCTTTACCCTATAAACATTGGTACAAAATAATTCATTCAGTCAATCATTCAGTCGGTTGAAGATAACGAACCACGCGGACTCCTGGGTGAGACAGCAGCGATTTACTGAATAAACGCCCTGCCAATATCCAAGTAGCAATACTAGACCTTCTAGCCCTTGTCCGATCGTTTTACTACTTCATCCTTGAAATATAGAGGGTTGAATAATCGGGATTTTTCCTTCTGTAAACCAAGTTTTTCGGTGACGAGACGGTTTTCAGCCATATAGTTCGAACCTTTGTCTTTGACTAGCCTCCGCAGACGTTCTTCTACTATACTGATGGGACTCACCGAACTCTAATTGTTACGCTTATTTTGCCGGCCTCCCTTGTGAATAGCGGCTGAAGCGCCACTTATCTTGTGCTCCTCTACTTTGAGAAATTTTTGAAGAACTGCCAAAGCAGGCGCTGCAAACTCTCACCGGTGACTCAACGGCGCTCAACCACGCCGTCGTTTCGTTCAGACGTTGAGGGCTTAAAGGAACCAAGGACCCTCCCAAACTCTTCCTGGGTCAGGAGTACCTTCACTTCGCCCTGAGGTCGAAAGCTTATCAAATTTGACAATTTCTCCACACTATCTCTCTTGTGACCCTCCTGGAATAACTCACAAAGGAAATTGGACTTTGCCGTCGCATCAGTGGCTTTTCCACCCATTTGTAAACAGAGTTCCTACTCCATGTCTGCATGCTCCTCTGAGTGGGACATACGAGTGAAAATGATCTGGAACTGTTTTCGCCCTTCGCATAAGGTCTGCTTTAAAGTATTACCTTGCCAAACGGTTGGCCTTGCAAGCTACCTGTCTACACACCCTTTATTCTTGCCGATTCTGATGGCTTTGGCTTTTTATACTTTTTCCAACATGCCTTCTTTAATTAGTGCTCTATTCGTCGTCTATCTTCACCGCGAAAAATGACCCTGAGCACTTCCTAGCGATACGGCGGTAAACTGGTCCATGAGATACGTAATCCTTTCCCTGGCGGAGCTCTACTCATCTTCAAGGAAAGTGTTTCTGTGCTTAGGAACAGAGGACATGCGCCATTTTGCTTCCAAGAGTCACGTTGTGTTGACTTAGTCAAGATTACGACTGATTGCTTTCGGTGAAAGCCTATTCGTCACGCTGACTTTAAGGCTTAGAACACCCGGATCACTGCTCCAAAGTGGGAAGTTACTTTTCAAGTTGAAGATGCCATGCTCATACCGGGTAACAACCAAATCTAACACAGACGATATATGATCGTGTCGAAACCGCACAAAACCTGATTCTGTTGAACTAATGAGTTTTATCGTGACATATCCGGGAATACCACCTCAAAACTACATGTCCTGATCTTTTCTTAGTCCCATGAGATGTTTGGAGATAAAAGTCTTCAGCGGCCACTAATTAGTCGAATCGCTAGCTGGGACGTTCAGGACAGTGGACAGATCTTTTGCTTCTCCACTGCTAGTCAGTGGTCCCCTATAGGCGCCGAAAATAACAGTCCTCCGTTATTATCCTGGGTGTGACAGGAAGCTACCTGTGTGCTTGCAGGATTTTGTGCGAAAGAAGTTTATCACCGCCTACATTGATCGTCTAAATGTGAGGAACTGGATACCTATCGGGAGTGTTTGCGCTGTTCAATGCTCGATAGTCGCCACATGGGCGCCAGTCGTCACTAATCTTTTTGGGCACCACGTGCAACAGTAAAGCCCACGAACTATTGGACGGACGTATGGCGCCGAGTTGGAGCACATGCCCAAACTCGGCTCGGACAATACTTTCGGCTTATCGGGAGCTAAGCAGCGTGGACGACTCCGAACTGGAAGCCCTCGTACGACAATACGATGCGCGACATCGGTTGTCACGGCCGGTAGTTTGTGGCGGGGCAGATCAGTTAAGAGAATTCGGATGAGAGTTTCCAATAAGGATCGCAGACTACGGGTTCGGCTAACACAGAACTGATCACAGTCGCGTGCGACGGCTCGTCTCGAACATTGAGTTTTGTCTACGTATCAAGCAAACGCGATCAACGTGTGGCGATCAGTAAAGGAAAATGTACAAGGAAGTCGATGCTACCAGAAAAACCCACTGAAAACCGGGTCGAAAACCAAAGTTGGAATTCAACAGCCGATAGCCGGAAGTTCCAATGGGTGTACCGTTTGCAGCCCGGAGAGTAGTGCCAAATTCTGATCACACATTCGTTACCAGGCGGTCATCGGGCAGGCGTCGGAGGAATTCTGGATGGTGACATAGTGAGTTGAATTCCGGCACGAAGATCTGCCAATTCACGCCGCAATTGGGCTATATCGGCGCTTTTTCTAAAGGGTTGTACTCATGACATTCCGATTATTCGTGCAGGTTTGCCATTTCGTTGGCTTTTGTGGCCAACAAAATTATTCGCAGGACGGTTGGCGATAACTATCTGCCTAACTAATGCTGGCTTCCCCGTTCTTCGGAAACGTTCCTGCATTGTGTCCGTCGAATTTTCCAGGTCACTTAAGGAAATTGGTGGTGTTGTGTCCACAAAAGACGCTTGGCCTGAGAATTCGTTTACTGCACAAACTTTCGTACAGGCCATGTCAAAAATTAAACCAAAAACCCGTACACTCATTTGCACGGCACACATACACTCACATCCATCGGGAGATGGAACTTTGTTAATCGCTCTGGTGAACGTTCTCACATAGCACGTATACACTGTTCCGATAGTCTCTCCTTGTCCGACATGTTCGGAGCTTGCTCTTTTGTTCCTGAATTTCTCCTGTGGATAATATACTATTTGTGAATATTATGCTACTCACTACGAAACTGCCTGTTATACAACACTCCTCTCCTTCTGAGGTTCCTTGGTTCCCCTGCATTTGTTGACGAGTCCTCTCCGATCGACGCGGTGTTCCCTCCCGGATTATTGATCTTCTGGATCGTCGCGTCGGCATCTTGTGCCACGTTGCTAACTCACTGGCATGCATTCGTTTAGTCACGCCATCCTTCTTGATCGTCTATACTGAGACCCGTCTGCAGATTATCAAATACGGACCTATCAATTTAAGTAGAAACTTTGTTGTTCCTGGCCCGCTGCGATTATCTCGATACTAAGCCCGTTCTCTTAAGTTGAACAGTCTAGTTTCGTTGGGTCATTGCCCTGCGGATTGCCCCCTTGTGCGTGCCTGTGAGGCTTTCACACTTCGTCTGGCTCTTTATTTTCCGACAACCAATTCTTCAGTAGAATCACTGCATTCTGGCCATATCCCAATGTCCTGATACACAGGAAGTCGAGAGATTCTACTGTACATCAATTGAAATGGAGATTTCTTCGTGCTCGCCTGCACAGACGCCCAGCAGGCAAATGACACCAGTGGCAATGGAGACTCCCAGTCGCNTGAAATGGAGATTTCTTCGTGCTCGCCTGCACAGACGCCCAGCAGGCAAATGACACCAGTGGCAATGGAGACTCCCAGTCGCCTCATTTAGCTGATGATCATTATCTGACCGTTCGGTTTTTACGTTCATTTAGGCCATTCGGATGCGTTTGATTCCTATTTGTTGCACGTGTGCTCAAAACTCCTCGCTTTCAAAGCATGGTCGCTGATCTGTCAAGATCGCCTTTGGTACCCCGTGGTTTGCTACGATGTGCTTCATCACCATGTCTCCCATCGTGGATGCTTTTTGGTCCGGAAAGCCAGCCGCTTCGATCCAAAGGATAAAGTGTTCTATCATGACCAGAACGTGCTGGTTACCGCGGACGCTCAGTGGAAATGGCCCATAAGGTTCATCGACCAGAGTTCACCGATTTCGGAGACTGATATTGGTCGTAAGTTTTGTTGGGCTCCCCGATTGTCGCCTTCCAGTATCTGACACTGTCGGCATGCAAGCAAGTAAGCTGTCGCATCCTTTATCATCTTCGTCCAATACGCTCTTTGTTGCAGTAGACCGTACGTCCTAGTGAATCCGGTATATGCCATTTCATGGCCGTCTGCCACCACTTTCCTCCATGTCTGTCTCGGGATGTCTACCACGCAAGGGCGTCCAGCGCCACGCCACGGCAGTGAGCCTCTACTAGGTCAGGATACTAAAGGTATAGCCTATGCAGAAGCCAATGTACCATTTTCAGTTGTCCTGACACTATTCAGGGACAACTCCATCCACTGTACGGTTACAAGCAACCTGCTTTGGCTGCCACTAGTAATAATAACCGGTTTGTCGTGATTCAGAGTGAGTAAAGTGGCGACGTTCTTGCCAATATTTTTTGCACTATCTTGAGGCCGTTAAGCCCTGTTCATTTGTCGTTGGATGGTGACCCTGTGTATTATTATCTCTTTTAACAGACTGTACTACACACTTTTATTCTTACTTCACCTGCTGTCACCATTTTCTTTACTGTTATACCGTCTGATTCCTAAATAATCCTGAGTGAAAAGAATCAGAAACGTTCCCGTTACATTCTTACGTCAGAAGCTTGAAATTTTCATCATTGCTCGATTTGCGAACAGTCTTTTTGCCATCACTCAGGCAAATACCATTTCTTTGATTGAGCTTAAATCAGCCCGGCGTTACTGAACGGTTCCTAGTTGTCCAGTTCGTTGTAAGGCCACATTATTTACTTAACTTTTGCGGATTGTTAACGTTCATTTTTTCCTACACTTAATCGGTTGGTATCATATTAAATCCAGTTTTACGAGTGTCTTACCATTAACCGTGTCGATGGTGCTGTTTCCTGTCGTTGGATACTGGGAAAGACATTGCTGGATAGCCAGATTACGCAGCATTCCGTGTGAATAAGAGTCGTTAGCAAACGCTTTGATCAGCGACGCGACCATTAACAGTTTTACTTGTGGTATTTTGCCGTCGCACTGCAAGATTACAAAACGTATGACCAAACAATACCGCCAGAGGAAAGGTTGCGTAAGAGCCACCCACGTAGGTTTAACTATCCGGACGAAGTATTGGATATAGATGGGTTGGTGGTCAGCAAGTGCCATGAGAGTAAGTTACTGTTATCCAAACCAACTGAAAGAAACGATTCATCGTCAATCAATTCGTCAAGTGACCGGCAATTCGTACAGTTAGGTAGTATTAATGTACGTAGTGCAGTGATGCCGTTGTATTACTACCGTGGTGGCACTAATACCGTGTAAAGTCCGACCCATTCAACTGTCTTTTCAGACGGTTTTGGACCAAGAAGTTATTCCAATTAACCCGATCGTCTGAATCAACTTAAACAGAATTCTCGGTCACGTGATATCCGGTGAATCATCGCAAATCACCAGAAGCGATTTAACAGTTGATCCCATGTAACACACATCAAACGAAAGCAAGCACTATACATAATCACCTGCGGAACAACAACACAATACCTCTGAGTGAACATTTTCGTTTAAGTTGTGAATTTCAGACGGGATTTTATGACGGAAACTTATATATCGAAATGATGCATCAGAAGAATATGAGAAGAAATATTTCAAAAAGTTCGGTAATAACGCAACATGCCTTAAGTAAAGTTTCATTATAAATATCCGTAATTGAGTTAATAAATCCTCGTTGTCCAGGGAACCCAGTTAGGCTGGTTGGAAAAAATGCTTCTTCTTTGAATCCATTTCTAAATACGAGGCCAATATGCACCAGGGATCTCCCTGATTATAAGAAAAGTTTATCAGGCTTCCCACATTATTCCCTAAACCAATCGATGTCGACTAGATCGTTGAGAAACCTTGTCCTCCATGACCTTTCCACTGCGCCCCTGAAGCGGCCGACACGCCTAGCTGCCCGTGCAAGCATCAGCGTCCACCGGCCCGCCACACAACAGTGATGGACGAACCGCTTGAGATGCATGTCCAGTGATATCGCTCTCCATGTTAAAACCCCGTTCGAAATGCCTTCCTGAAGGTGTGGGTGACGGACGCATCACTTCAAGATTCCAGAAATAGCGTTTACACAAAGAGTGCGGATTAATCTGTCCATACTCGGGGAAGCACTGTGCTACCTTGGCGATGGTCACTAGTGTCTCTGACTTGTATAAGCTTTTCCAGCATGACTTTGTCTAATTGTGAGTTAGGCTCTTGGTTACGACAAGTATGCTGAGCCCAAAGAATCGAGCAATACCTCTCTATTCATCTTTTTTAAATGACTGATACTAAGTGATTAACCCGTTTCATTCGCTCAGTGAACTGCTCCGTAAGGAATTCTACTTTTGAGTCCGACACTGTGCCTAAGAAGTAACAAGCCATTCGGCAAAAAGGGGGCAAAACCAACATCGTCAGCGTTAGGACTGAGTGGTTATCGTGCACTCTGTCCACCCCAACCAATAAGGTTGGGCGTTTGCCCCACACAAGCTGCAATCGGGGTTTATTAAACAGACCTCATCAGGTACCCCCTGTGTACGGTGGATATAAGTGTCATATAACCACTCTTCTTGGCGGTCAACCATTCAGATCATTCTGTCCTGGGGTTTCATTGCAATATTGTAACTCTTCCTCAACCCACTCAAAGCTTGAGCAGCTGTCTAGCTGAATACCGGTCGGGGTTCTAATGGACCGAATCGACGGAATGAGAAAGGAGTTGGTGCTAAGGGATCTTGCCACCTCCAACTGGACTGTCACGAAATTCAGGCACCCTAATGTATAGCCACTTCTTTTTCAGCTGTCTGGTTTCTAGCTACCCTGCTCGGATGGGATCACTCCGAACCTGACTTGTGAGAAAGTATTTCAACCAGGCTGCATTCCCACAAGATGGGTGTAAAGCCATTAGCGGTCTGTCGGTCCTCGAACCATGTGCTTGGCGAAAGACACATCGGCTTATGCTGCTTTCAGCCGCCGTGGTGCCACATGGGATTCAAAACTGTTGACGAATTGATACGAGCACGTGAGCGCCATTAACGTAACCCTCCTTTAAATGAAGATGACAAATATCAAAATCTTTCACGTAACCATTTCCATGTGTGACACGAAATTTTCCTTCGGACACCGGAACGGAGTCAGACAATCTCCTGCCTATCTAAAGAAGACCGTCAAGCATGACAGAACGCCGCTCATAAAGGCGAGTTTCCTTCGGTGCCGTTTTGCTCCCTTGAGCACACGAGTTGTACAAAGTTCGCATTTCACGAGAGGAAGGTTTCGGTTGCATTCACCTCACATCTACTTCGGCTGATTATAATTCAGCATGCTCCAAACAGCCTATATCCGCTGCTCCATTTGAATGAGTTGCACTCATCAAAATCCAGCAAGGTTTTAACCACTCCACTCGAGCGGTGGCCTCCAATAATTCGTGCCAATCGAAACACTTTTAACAAACCGGCAGTCACTTGTTAGAGTTGCTCACAATAATAGGCGGTAGTACAGCCTTTCTCAGCTAAACGCCTGTTGGTTCAACGTGTTCAAGTATATCGGCTTGTAAATTCAGCGTGCACGCGAGGGACTTTGGGCCACGCGATCACTCTTGCACATTTTCGACTCCGCTCAACGTGCTACCTGAATGGTTATCACTCAATTGCACGTTTCCACTACTGTGGGTCGTCCAATCGCAACAAAGCCTGACGAAGCCTGTGCGACCTTGTTGACCTGATACAGTAAAGTCGGGTCTATCCAGTAAATTTAGTCCTCAAAACACACAGTTGGACTCGATCGTGCTGGTTGGAACACTCAGACGGCACATATATCTGTAGTCAGATCGGCCGAGAGGGTGAAAGCCAAGCTCAGAAACGCCCCTCAGACTTTCGGTAACAGCAGTACACAAAACGTTCTCCATTGTCGTTGCAGAAGCAAACTTAAGCAACCGCACCGCAACTCGCCTCAGGTAAGTCGCAAAATTCACGTCTGCCTTGAGTGGTTCATACCGAAATGTCGGTTTTCTTCTTACCATTTCTTCTGATTTTCGTTTTCATTTTTCATTTGGTTTGCCATTCTGAGTTGATCTCTGCAATTCATTCAGCTATTGCGCGGGTATCTTTCTCGTTGACAATCCTGACGACACTTCCGTGAAGAATGTAGTCGACGCTGTTCGGATATCAACACTCTCCTTTCTTGTTTGCTCTGAGAATCTCAATCTCCCAAAATATCGCCTCGGTTCGACTCTCCACTTTATACTATTAGCCCGCTGGTTTGTTAACGCTTTATTTTTTCTCACACGTCCTAGCGCGTTTAATTCTATCAGTATTATGTACGAGCTCGATTTCATTCGACAGCCGTCCGCCCAATTAAATTCTTCTGTAAACAGCTGCGATGTGATTTTTTGAACTGGTTTGGATGCGGTACGATGATCTTGGCAGGGAGAAAGTACAGTTTTGAAACTGAATGTCTACAGGATCGACCGACACGTGCTCACCATATCTGAAGGTTTAGGATATCTTTTTAACGTAAACTGCGCAAGAGAAAGATGGGGCGCTCTCAAGTTGATCAGCTGCCATCCGACACTCAGTAGGTTCACTTATGGTACAACCTAGAATTCACCATTTTATCCTCGAAGGTTCTCCGTTTGCTTCAGTCACAAAAGCTTCCAAAAATATCTCGTCAACGTCCGCTGCGACCGTGATCGGACAAATTCAAAACGTGAGCGACATACCCGCAAATCAAAAGTTGAAGTCCGATACTTGTAACATCTACCTGTTCGGAAATCTACCACGACGTCCTGCAGCGCAATCAAATGCTTCACGAAGACAATCGGGTGTTCCAGTGTTAATCACAATGTGGTTTAGCATATACTACCTCCTGACAAGCTGATCATGCCCCCCGTTCATATGTGCTCGTTCGATGTACTTTGTGCTAGTCCAAGACTGCATTGGAACGACATACCTCGAATACAGTTCTCCATCACATAAGGGCGCATTTTGAGAGGCGTTTTAGAGTTGATATGTGGTCGAGAATTAAATGGACCTCCATAGCTCCCAACAGTGTCGCAACTTCGGTACGGCTGTCAAAAGATGATATAGGGTTCTCGACCACTGGTAAAGCTTGCTTATCTACCTATGAATGAAATTCCGCAACGTTTGTTGTATCGCTAAGCTTTGATTGCACAGGATTTCGAGGTGGCCCACAAGGGAGAAATCTTCTTGAAAAGCATACGAGAAAAGGTCATGGTTTAACATTTACACTTTGCGGACCAGGTCATCCAGTCAAATATAGTTGTGGTCGCATAAGGTCCCTTTCGTCCACTGACCCTTCGATCAAGTACCCCTTGATTTTCTGAGAAACCACATCTGACCATCACGTTGGCATTCCTTCGTCCAATCTCTTCAAACTTAACTTCTTCAAAGTAGCACCACCGCTCACCTACACTTCACCCTAGAGCTGAAGGACAAATGCTGAATAATGTACGCCCCGTCAACTATAGAGGTTCTAACAACAAACAGCGCCGACAACTAAAGCTTTGCTCTGACTCGTTTAGAGTTACGTTTGTCTCGGTGTGTTGTGATTTACAAGGACGTCTGAACTGTAGCAGTACGATATGGTTCAACTAAACGCGATTTGATAAATGTGTTTTATTTGTCACCAAGAAAACCATAAGCTCTAACAATATCTGTTGGACTTTTCACAGGCACCGACACCATCCCAGGGCGAATTCACTTGTTATCAAGAATCGTTGTAGAACAGACTTCACTGCTTCTGGACAAGGGGTCTCATATCGTTCGTCACCCGGAGCTATGCAACGAACGACAGGGCCGGCCTCGGCAACAGTCTTCATCACGTTGGGGTTTTTAATGAGTAATCAGAAGCCATATGTGACTCATAAATCACATGAGAGAAACGCCTAGTCGTTTTGCGTTGAAATGTCTACCTGGTGAATGCCGAAATTACGGCTGTAATGGTGGCGGCATAATGAACCCGAGCCATCCTCACTACCGTAAATTGCACTCGCTAGGGTAACAGTGTTTTGGTCAGTGTCGTTGACAGTGCCGCTCGACCAGTCTGGTATCTGTCTGAATCCTGAAGGTCTACTAAAGTGTGCGTAGAAATTCGCCTCTCTGGTGACTGTCGTGCGGTTTCGCCAAAGATTCCCTCGTGGGCGTCTCCTTAGTTCCCTTGTTGCGTTCATTCCCGCTGGCAAACGGCGATTGAGTCAGTAAAGTCTGTTCACAGGCAAACCGTTCTCCCATTAGGAGTTCCCATTCACGTAAGACTGGAAAATATTGAGCGTACAAACTAAAGGGCGAGAAGCCCGATTCAAGATAATCCCTTGCATATCTTAAATTATGGTCATATTTGCGTCATCCGTGTCTGCTGACGATGAAACATGGTCCACATGTTGCGAATGTCATATCGTGCAAAACACTTTCTAAAGAAGCCTGGCTGAGTGACGTCTCGGATTTTGAAAGTAGGGGCTGAGATGTGTGTGTAATCACAGTCCTTACGAACATCCTTTTGATAAAGGACGTTTGGTTAACGGTTCGATTGTTGTTAACGTCTTTTGTGTTGAAGTACAATGATAGATTACTGCCAGGTTCGGAATTGGCTAACGAGTTAATGATAGTTAGAATGTTGGCAGGATCTTCTGGATTGATAAATAGCATGACTCATATTTCTGGAAAATTTTGATGAGATGTTGGCTGGCAGTGCGACGCGCCGCCCAAAACAGGCAAGCAAGGGGTTGGTCGAAGACTTCAATGATTTAAGCAGTCATGGCAAGGCCCCTTTGATTTTGTATGTGTTTCCTTGGCGCAAAAGAAACGACTGCACAAAATCTAAGTTTTAAAACACGTTAATTGTTAAAACCAAAACGTCTACTTTTTCTGTTTTAATTTAGTGCTTTCAAGATCATACGATTTTTGGAGCTGGAAATCTCCCTGTCACACGAGCCAGCGTGTTTTCAATTTCATGACGGCTGGAATGTCTATCAAAGTCTTGAATTGTTCACCGAAATTCCTGTTTGCTACGCTCACGTCAGATGTGGAGAATTTGCTCTACTTTAAGTGTGGCAACAAACGAGAAAAGGTAATCCAACCGATGAATCTGGTCAGATGTTACAGTACCGCTGTCAGCTTGTTGATAGTATTCAGGTCAAACGGACGTATGAGGACAATGTGACCAACTTTTGGAAATGTTTTCCTGATTAGATGTCTACGATTAACAAACGATCGCGTATAAGCTGGTTCGTAGTAGATACTGCGGAGAGACCATCCTTGACGTTTTCAGAATCCTGAACTCCCTGCGACATCTGTTTACGTTAACTTTTATGTGTAAATTCACCACAGACCGCTGATGGTGAAGTAAATGTACAGGTGCAGTATTCAGCTCTACTCGTGGCTGTACGGTGAACTCGGGTCGGCATAGATACTGTGAGCTACGTCTCGTAGAATAGATTGTTGCTGCCATTGCCGTTAGGAACGCTGCCTAGCCAGCCCGACGCTTGTCTGAACTCCGGAGATCGACGGATTTTTCTGCTGACACTCATCTTCTTTGGCCATTGACTTGGGATTTCGCTGAGAGTTTTCTCATGTCAACTCCCCAGGTGCTTTTATATGTTTAATTTGTGGTCTGTTTTTCCTTCTATGGGTAATTCAGTGAATGCATTCTGCTTGTGAACTCACCATCTTCTTGTTCTTATTTTCGAACTACGTCAACCTGACGCGGAGGAAACTTAGGGCGCACAAACCAAAGAGCAAGTAGCGATCAGCGCGACAGTACATGGAAGTGTTTGTTCCGTCATTATGGTTGGGTGTATGCGGGAAGTTCAGACTGCTTCGAAGTGGATGTGAGTCAGGGCATACGTGGCATTCGAACGTAGGCGCCTATCAGTAGATGTTCTGGACACAAATTCGATATACGATTTACCACACCCACACCTGATAGTGGAGCTATCAGGATTAACCATAAGGCCTAGAAGTGGACCATGTGAACCATCCTAAGGCCAAAAATAAAAGTCTGAGTAGCCGACAATGAAATGCAAGCTTGGTGAGATGACCGTGGAAATCCGATACCTTATTATCAAAAAATGTTCACCACTTGGTCTAGTGTAGCAACCCCTTCGAACTCCGTGCAGCTTATGTCACCTACTTGCGTGCTGGACGAACCGGCGAGGCCTAATTTTCCATGATGAATAATACAAGGATATTGCACGAAGAAACAAAAGATTTGAAGACGCGCAATATAATCAGTAAGGACTGTGCGCTAATGGCTCCATTCCCCGAGACATGACTTAGGCAACTAAAAACTTTCGGCAAACAAATGTGTGGTTATAAAACGCCAGAATTGGCCAACGACATCTACCAAGCACTCGCCCGCATTGGACTGGGAATCATATGCGTTTGACTGCATGAGAATGTTGAAATAAGGTGAGCACTGTGATGACGGTCTGAACGTCATAGTGAGGCAGCTGAGACAATGCACACGGTAACGTGTCTGATGGATGTATTCACTGTGTGTAAATTGTAGTGCCAGCCATAGCTTGGACAATAAGATAAATAATGAATTAATTAAAAGATAAAGTTTTAACCCGCGTAGAATCCCATAATTGTAAGCACTCTCAAACATCCCGTTCAGCAAACAGCGAACCGTCTCCTGGAAACTATTAGTTTTTAATATCTCACTCTCAGAAGGAACTTGCACCTCAAAAGCTGTTTCCGATTTACTCGTGAACCTCGAAGTGAAGCAGCTGCTAAAGCGTAGACAGATTCCGAGACTCCGAAAGGATCTGGGCAATATATCGTCAGCGTTCTGCACCCAGAATATTCTCAAAAGCCAGTCAACGTACGGGAGCAAAATTACACAGTTCAAATGCGAGTGAACTTCCGTCTTCAGGGGGCCACAAGCAAGGAGTTAGAACAAAGAGTTCGAGAAATCATGAAAACGTCAACGCTGCGAACGATTCGACAAAATAATACTCAAGAAGTACTCACTATCGAAAACCGATAACCAGTGAAAAATAAAAACTCATCGCGTTGATTTCTGTATATTGGTATGGACCCTGGAAAATAGAGTGCACAGAGGAACGCGCCAAGCTAGAGAGACACGAAGCAAGTTGTAATTTCAGCCCCGGGACGGATAATACAAAATGGATAGCTTGACTAAAACAAAAGTAGGTAGAAAACCAAAACCATCGGGAATATACAGGTGAACGCGATTAATGCGATGGACGTGACTGTTGTTACAGTGACCACATAGCTTTTCACCAGAAGATAAGTAAGCATTACACAGGCCTTCGTTGTTTGAGAGGGCGAGAGAGGAAGAAACATATATCACGATTTTTGGCTGGTCACAGTTACGGGGTGATGAACACAAAGGATAATGGCATGAGATAAGGAATGTCAAATTTCATGGGAGGGTCGGTCGAAAATGGTTGCCGCGCTGGCATGATTCTTTTACTTAAATCATTCAACCTTTGGTGCGAAGCGGGCTGCTCAGCCCTGAATCATTTTGACGGAAAACGGAGGTAGGTTTGTCTAGTGCTGTACAATAGGTAGCCGGGAGTTTTATCTCCGCTCACCATGTTCGGGTTGTCTGGAAAAGAGAAGACACAGTGAAGCACCTGCAGGACATCCGGAAAAGAATGATCACCACGTCGACGTACCGGGCCTTTCAAATAATTTCATGTCCGACCGTTGCATGAACACTGCAACCTTGATCGTCACTGCCTTTGGTTTCCCCTTTTTTGTGATTCTGTCTAAGTACGATAGACTTCAGAAAGAAAAGAGACTAGCAGGCGAGCAAACTTGGTCCGGAACAACGCTATTTGGGTTGCGGGCGTGGCACTGTTAGAAATAACTGCGAAGGCGTAGAAGTCAAAACGAACAGTCTGTCTGTTTTCTGTTTGTTTTTTTGTTTGTCTCCAACGTGCCCAACTACTCAATAACTCGAAAATAAATGAGTAGATAGACGATTAGCATTCAACTAGGAAATTTTTTGTAAAATTATGTCACCATGTTCAGACACATCATAACTCGGGAGAGCAGGTGGACGAAAACGCTGAGTATGCTTGTTCGTATGTTGTATTGGGAAGCGTCATTTCCAAAATTAAGAAGTGTTAAGAAATTTTGCAAGACGTGCAGGGTTGCGTCGCTACCTACCAAGTCGATTATACCTACAGGTAGAGGGGACAGGTGTGGTCGCGTGGGTATTGACAACCACAGGGGCTCACGGGGATGGAGCGCCATTTGCTGCCGCTGAGGGTTTCAAGCAGAAAACTTCACGTGTCGAGAGAGGTGTGGCTGATGGTACTTCCATAAATGCTCGCTTCAGCCTGTCACACAGAAACTACCTCGTGTTTGCCACTTTGGCTAGCGGTATAGGTTTTCGTGTCTCTTACGAGGACACGATGGAGGCTGGTGTATGGGGATTACAGTGGTCGACACAAAGCACCCGTAAGCAGAAAGACGGGTACAAGAGGACAGTTTAGCGTGCACGTCTATATGTAGGTGTGGGTTATATTATTTTTGTACTACCGGTTAAATCATTTATTACCGTGTGACTTTTATTTGCTATGCCAATGTTTGCTCACCGTTCCGAATCGCCTGGCGACAAAACGGTAACCATATCAATGGTAGTCCCGCCGTTTTAGGAGATGGACCTAATTATTTGGTTCACACAAATGGAGGTGGCGTTTCGTCCGACCAGGCTAAAGTCCACCATTTAGTGGCTTGTTTTCCAAAGGAGGTCACGACATAAATCCGAGACGTTTGTGCGCCAGCCTACAGAGGACTATTCTGAAACTCTCGAAGAGGTGGTGATTAAGCTGGTCACCCCATCAGAAAAGACGCGCTTGCAGCAGCCATCTAGAAAGCGAAAGCTGGAAGACGAGCCTCCAATGACCCTACTCCGGAAATTTGCAACTCACGCACGGACGATTCTCTTCTTTGCAAACTGTGGATACAAGGACTACCGGAGACGGTGCCGGCAACTGTGATTATTGCGAAACCACAACCACCAGCACAAGCGGCGGAGAGAGCCGATCGGGTAGTAGAAAGTTTTCAACCGCTTTCTAACCAGCTTAACCTCCCCGACACAAGCGCCAGGCCCGATGGGAAGTGCTCCGTCTCATGATGAAGTCGGCTTGTCCACGTCAGCATCAAACGTAGAGGCATCGTGGGCCTAAGTCGAGGCTTTGCGCCGCGATTTCTGCAGAATCCATTTAGTTCGCCTAGCACGTCGACGACCTAGCAGATCCCCCAGGCGCAAAACTTCCCCGTAGAATGATGGCTACCTTCAGTATCACCAAATTTTTGGCACTCGATGTGCCAGTTACGTTAAACTATGCACGCAAATGCCGACCGAGAAGGGGAACGTTTACGCCGACCCGTAATGACGACCAACTTCGTCGACGTCACACCTTGTCTCCTCTTTTTCATGAAGAATGTAGACAGCGGAAATATGTCGCAGGTAGATACCGGGGCACAGGTTGGCGTATTTCCGTCCAAAAAAGACGAGGTGTTACACCGCTGCAGCTAACAGCTCCGTTCTACAAACTGCACTTTTATAACTACCCCTCGATCCTAGCCTCCGATGAATATTCCACTGGGTGTTCATTGTTATCGCGATACCCTTCATCACAATCGGCATCGACTTTCTCCGACATTTCCAACTTCTGGTCGATACTGGACGCCTCCTCTTAACCCATTCCATCACTAAGCCGAGCATACCCGGTGCGCACGCAACAGCTGCGTCCATAACACTTACACATGTCTAACCGGCCGCCCCTAGAAAATTTGTAGATCTCTTCACTGAGTTCCCGCAGCTCGTTCGCACATCCACCGATATTCCACCAGTTACCTCTTGTGACACACACCACACCAACACCAGTGGACCCCCGTCTATGCATGACCTACCGATTTGCCCCTAACAAACTCAAACACTTCATGGCAGAGTTCAAGCACGTGTTTGAACCTTGGATAACACGTCGTTCAAAAAGTCCAGAGGACTCGCCGTTGCATGTGGTTTTCAAGATATCAGGTGATTGGCGCCCATGTGGTGGTTACCGAAAGCTGAACAAAGCAACCGTCCCTGAGGAGTATCCACTCGTACACATGCAGTATTCCACCACGTCAATACGTAGAAAAATTGCATTGAATAAGATAGATTTAGTACGTGTTCACCACCAGATCCCGGTAGCCATGCGTGATACACCCAAAACCGCAGTTCTAGTCCCTTTTGGCCTTTCCGAACTTCCTCGGATGCAATTTGATTTGAGCAAGGCAATTCAAACTTTCCAACGCTTATTTCATGAAGCGACAGGTGGTTTGAACTTTGCATACCTTTGTCTGGGTGACATAATATTGGCCGGTTTTCCAAAAGGAGAACAGTTCACAAATCTGCGCTTCTTACTGGAACGTTTGACCCAACATGGTGTCACAGTTAACTCGCCAAATGCGAACTACGTAAGACCACGATAGAAGTTGTGGGTCACAAGACCTCATATAAGAGAATCGCCACACTCACGGATAAGACGAAAGCTATACGTTGATGCCCCAAGGCGAACTCGCTCAAGCAACTTCGTCGTTTCGGTTATCTAGCCAACTATTACAGACGTTCTATACATCAACGTGCGCATATAATTCAGCCGATGACAGATCTTCGCTGTGGAAGTGAACTCAAATTTCAGCTCACAGGGGCCACATGCACTGCGTTCGTTGAACTCAGGAATGCGGTGGCTGACTTGGCTTTCTATGTCCTTCTTAATCCAAAGGCACCACTGCCAATCATGACCACCGCTTCGGACACAACCGCTGGTGTGGTTTTATAGCAGTTAGTTGACAGGCAATGGCAACTGATAGCTTTCTTCTGTAAACATTTACAACCCGTGATAGAGAATCACTAGCCATCTATTTGGGTACCTGCTAATTCGGCTATTCAGCAGATGTTATTAATAATCGTTGATTGTTCCTAATTATATACAAAGAGCCACCCCACTTTGTGAACAGTGCTTACAAGAGTCACAGTAAACCTGGTCAGACGAACATGGTTCCGCCGCCAGAATTATGACATTGTGTAATGGATGAAAATTTGGTGGCGCGACTCTTACGACACCCAGTGCAGCATATCAGCGTGGCAGTAAGATGTATCCCGTACCTCATAAGAAAAAGAATACGGACAACATGACAGACGGGACGATCTGTTGTTCAACACAATCGGACCGACGGACAAAGAATAACAGGGGGAAAACCCAAGACATCGGGCGTCAGCTACTCACGAACCAGAGGGAAGTGAACACTACGTGTATGTAGAGACCGATGCTGTGTTATGAACTGGACGCCAGGTTCATCAACGCCAGATCCTGCATGGCATAGTAACATGCGTGATAGACAGAACGAATCACTCTTTATTAAAGAATTGCCGAGTGAAAATGAACTGCGGTAAATCTTGGCGGAAATCAACGAGTGAAGTCAGGGATTGTACTCGGCCAGGATGTTTATGGAACGTCCAGCGTTAGCAAGCAGTATTCGAAGTGTTCCAAGCATAACTGATGCTGCAAGGCGATGAGGCTGAAATATAGTTTAATAGTGGAGAGTTTTAGATGACTGTTAATGGCCGACGTTGTGGGAATAACCAACACGTGCGCATAATTGGACTTATTCAAAAAGCATGTGGTCCCTATTGCGTCAGTTAAAACGACTATGTGCAGTGTATTCTGATACTGTGAGTACGGAAGATTGGTAAAATAATGTGCAATATATGTGTTAGAACTGATCCAACCAAACAATACCCAATCACTATTCACCATCGATGACCGATCGACAAGGGAAAAAAAGACTCAGCGCGTTGACCTCCGTTTATTAGTATCGATCCTGAAAAATACAGCGTACAGAGAAACACGTCGAGCTAGCGAGGCACGAAGATAGTTATGATTATAACCCTGTAACAAAATGGATAGCCTGACTTAAACAAAAATAGGTCAGAAAGCAAAATGATCAAAAAGGTGCAGATGAATGCGACTATTGAAATACTATTTATTATGGCCGCTACATATAGAAAACGTCAAGATCAATCAAGCTGTTACTCAGGCCAGGGCCTTCGCGGGGTTTAACGATATCTGCGTGTATTTGGCTAGCCACGGTGCCAATTGTTTCTATGAATACAGACGGTTATTCCACACAAATCGACAAGACGTCCGTAAGCTAGGCACACTGCTCGATTGGAGTCTTCTTTGTTATTTTTGAGCCAGTCGTCAGGAGAGTCTATTCGATGGGTTCAGTGGATCGGAGACAGGATTGGGGAGCTGGGATCTCTGTGATTTCCGTATCTTAATGCGTAGAATATCGAGATCTTCAGCAGTTGGATGGGATGAGGAAAGGAGGTACGATAGGAAAATAATGTGGTAGAAACAATTGCTACTTTTACATCTGCATTATTTACCAGCAGGGAAGGTCGAATACTGTGAGTACAAATCCAGGAGCCGGCTTCCTTTTATGCAGTGGGAAACTTAACTAGAACGGCTTGATATTACGTTGAATGACCTTGAAACCGCGATTCCTCATTGGTTGCTGAGTGTAAAGTGAAATCGGAACAAAGAAGACGCGTAGTACGCTTAAAACTGTGGCTAATCACTCTCCCTCTCCATTGTATTGCAGAGCCGGCGGTCTGTACAGTCGCTGAGGAAGAGGCCCCCATTGAGGACAACTTGACGGATCGAGCTGTGACGTAATGCCTCAGATCGTTTCTTACCGTTTCCTTACTTTTGTAGTAGTGTTACGTGTTCGCCATAAACGGTTACCAACACAACCCTGTTTTCCCTCCTCACATGTATATTACAATTTGTCAACCCTGCCATGATAATAGAAAGAGAATTGTCAATGAAAATCAACAAGTACTGAGGTTAATAGTGAAGTGGCGTGGTGACTCAAAAAGGTTTCAGGAAAGAGACGAGTACCCGATTAAGGAAAAATTGTCGAGCCAAAGATAAGTGCAAAAAATGGAGTCCCAAGAAAGCTGGCAGAGGGCTCACGGGCATTTTATCTACCGTGGCAACACAGGCAACACCCGGTTTGTAGAAGATTTGGGGCACTGGGAACTGTGTTTTACGAAGTGGGTAGCTGTGTAATGTGCAACCGAAACCAGGGAGCGCACACGAATTGAAGTTGAGTTGTGTAACGGGGCGTGCTGCCGTGTTATCGGTGCCGTTCTGGTTTGCGTTTGTGTAAATCGTGTGTACGACTTACTGGGCCTTCGACTCGTGTTTGTTCGTATTGTTTCTCTTTTCAGAGCTGCTGTTCGGACCCCTGCTTTGAAAGAACGCTGTCCCCTGGTGCGTCCACGTTGCCCGAAGGTAGTTGCCCGAAGGTTGGTTCGCGAAGTCACGGGCATTCAAAGTGGAGTCGACCCGTCTAAAGGGGCGTCAGAAATTTGGTGCATGATCACGGTACTATGTACGACGATATGCTAATGTACTGCGTTCGTGGTGTACACATGGCTGTATGGGTTTCAAACAATGCCCGTTGGGTTATCGAATGCCTCGCCACATTCCAACGTCTAATGCAGCGATTATTCAGTGACCTCATCCCCCATCGGTGCCTCGTTTACCTGGATGATGTCATCTTCCGTGGAAGACAAACGAGGAAAACCTGAGAAATTTAGCCAACGTCTTTGAAAGGCTGTCGCAAGTAGACCTGACGCTCACCCCCACAAAGTGTCACTCAATAAGAAAGAAAGTGACATATCTGGGATATGTGATTTCTGGGGGCGCCATTTGGACAGATCCGAAGAAACTTGAGCAGGTTATCACCTGGCCTACGCCGACGAACACTGAGAAGGTACGTAGTTCTCTGGGCTTTGCCTCGTATTATTGAAGATTCGAACCGGGATTCGCACTTATTGCCAGCCCACTGCACGCCCTTCTAGAAAAAATTTGAAAGTTTCGGTGGTCCACAAAATACGAAGCGACGTTCGGGACCCTCCGACGTTCTTTATGTTACATGCCCTTCTTGTTACTACCAGACTTGTCGCCTGCAGCCGGCGGTTACATTTTAGACACTTATGCTAGTGACCACGCCATTGGGGCCGTATTATCACTAAAAGTTACTGATGGTCAGGAAAGAGTGATCGCTTACGGAGGCCGCGCTATTAGCGAAAGAACAAAATTATTGCACGACCAGGAAGGAGATGCTAGCCCTGGTTTTCTTTGTAAAACATTTCCAGCACTACTTGTTGTGCCGGCGGTTTACAGTTCGCACTGACCATCAATCTCTCCTTTGGCTTCAGAACTTCAAGGACTCGGTAGGCCAGATTGCGCGGTGGCAGGGGATTCCTCAAGAATATGATTTTGAGTGTGAACATCAAACTGGAAGAAGTCACGCTGACGCATACGCGTTATCCAGAAGGTCCGGGCGTGCGCAACGCGTAACACTAGTCACACTGCAAGACTACGGACGATGGCAAACAGTCCAAGCGTCCCACCCCGAAACTGCCATTATTTACGACAGACAATGTGACGAGGGTAGTAGGCCCAGAATTAAAGAGATGGAAGGGGAAAGTTACGAATGTCGCTGCCGGTGGGCAATGTGGGACCACTTAGTAATGATCGAGGGTGTTTCGTTTTTCGATTACGGGCCTAACTGTTGCAAGAGAATCGTTGTCCCACGATCAGTGGTGGACAAAGTTTTGGAAGACCTCCAAAGAGGGCTGGGACATGCCGGGATAAACAAACTGGACGCAGCAGCCAGACAACGTTTTTGGTGGCCACATTTGCGTCGTGATGTAACAAACTTCTGCCATCGGTGTGAACAATGTGGCAGTTTCAGAGATCCAAAGAACAAACAGAGAGCCCCACTCCAGCCAATACATACTGTTTATCCAAATGAATTAGTTGGTGTAGACATCACAGGCCCCCTAATAGAGACGTCAGGAGGCAAACGGTATGTCCCTGTGTTGGTGGACTATTTTACTCAACGATGTGAAGCAGCACCCTTGTCCCACATTGATGCGAAAACGGTTGGCAATGCGATCGTTGAGCACTGGGTGTGCCACTGGGGAGCGCCGGGGCAGTTGCACTCTGACCAGGGGTCCAGTTTCGTTATTGCGAGAGATCTACCTGATCATGGGAGCTGACAAAACCAGAACCACCGCCTATCACCCTCAAAGCAACAAACAAGTGGAAAGGACCAGTCGCTCAATTTTGCAATTGCCAAAAGTGTTTGTGTATCACAACCCGCTCGACTAGGATCTGGCGATTCCAAAGTGTATACTAGCTTATAGCAGCTGTATTCATGCGTCTACTAAACAAACGCCTCACTTCCTGTAGACTGGTCGAGGAATCCAACTAACTTCCGATATCTGCCTGTCCTCGGCAGTCCGAATACAGCCCACAGCAGCGGAATATCTTTGCAAGCTGATTGATACGCTGCGATTTGCACAGGAAATGGCGAGAACACACTTGCAGAGTGCACACCAGCATCAGGAGGAGTACTATGACAAAAAGGTGTTCGGGGCCCCTTTGAGACCTGTGGATAAGGCATAGTTACGCAAGGAAACGATGCGCCCGGGTGTCCGTGCAAAACCACAGACACGGTGGAAAGGACCGTTTGTCGTGTAACGTATAACATCTGACTCAACTTGTCTAGCAAAAGATTCGACCTCCCCAAAAAACTACCTTTGATCGTCCACTAAAACCGCCTGAAGACATGCAAGGATGGCACTGACAACGATTCGGGAGGAAGAGCTGCAGACGATGTGCCAGAGTTGGGGTCATAGATCGGGGTTCCGCCAGACGTCGGTCTGGGTGTGACATCGAGGACGCTGTCTTAAGTAGTATGGCACAGTGTAGAGTGAAACCGGAACAAAGAAGACGCGTAGTACGCTTAAAACTGTGGCTAATCACTCTCCCTCTCCATTGTATTGCAGAGCCGGCGGTCTGTACAGTCGCTGAGGAAGAGGCCCCCATTGAGGACAACTTGACGGATCGAGCTGTGACGTAATGCCTCAGATCGTTTCTTACCGTTTCCTTACTTTTGTAGTAGTGTTACGTGTTCGCCATAAACGATTACCAACACAACCCTGTTTTCCCTCCTCACATGTATATAAAACGTAGGCAGTACTTCAGTAGCAAATGTGTATGTACTACGAGTCTGCCGCTGAAATAGAACCCCATGGCCTTCGATGTTTGCCCTCAGTGAACAGTCGTACGCATGCTATCAATGAGTTGTAAATGGCCCCGAAGCCGGTCGCGGGGTCATTCCAGTTTGTCGTGAGACGGATCCGGGGACTGTCTCAGTGTTCCTGTTGTGCATGCACTTGCGAGCTTCATGTTGGTTGCTCAGTCGTCTCGCAGTTTGTTGGAACTGATCCAACAAAATAAAACTCTGTCAATGATCACTATCGTCAATCGATCGAAAACGAAAAGCCGAATCTCAGCGCGTTGACCCCGTGTATTATAACCGACCCTGGAAAATAGAGTGTACAAACAAATAAGTCAAGCTAGCGAGGCACGGAGCGAGTTGTGTTTTTAGCCCCGGGCCGGATGTTACAGAATGGGTAGCTTGACTAAGACAAAAGCAGTTTCAAAATCAAAATCATAGAAAATGTACACATGAATGCGACTATCAAAATATTATTTATTATAGTCCCTACATAGCTCTCCCTCAAAAGGCCAATAAGTATTACACAAGCCTTCATTATTGCAGAGATGGAGGGAAAATCACATATCATGTCTCTTCGACTGATCGCAGTTACAGGGTGATACATGCAAAAGATGATTGCACGTGATAGGGACTGTCAAAGTTCGGGGGTGGAGGGGGGTCTGTCCAACATAGTCGCTGCGCTGGTATAGTTCATTTATTTATTTTATTTAGTCTTCGGTGCGTTTCTTGTCTATCGCAGCGGGTTGCCCAACCCTAAAAACTCTTGAGAGAAAAGGGTGGCAGATTGTTCCAGTGCTGTACGATAGGTGGATAGGAGTTGTCTCTCCACGCACCGTGTCCGGATCGTCTGGAAGTGAGAGAAAACAGGGTGAAGTACCCACAGGACATGCGGAAAAGGATAATTCACCATGTCAACGCATCCGGCGGACTAAATAATTTCACAGTCGATGTTTCGTAGACACTGCAACTTTGCGAGTTACTGCCATCGGTTTTCTCTTCTCTTTTGTTATCCTGTCTGCAGTTGATAGACTCAAAACGGTAGAATATTGGTGGGCGAATAGACCTGATTCCAAACATTGTCATTTTGTTTATGAACCTGACAAAGCTGCAAAAGCGCAAGAAGCAAAAGAGTTCGTCGATTTTTGTTCTGTTTTTATTCGTGCAAAAATATCAAAAAATTAACAAATGAGCAGATAGTCAGTAAGCCAAGTCCACACATACCATAGCTCAGAAGAGCAGGAGGATCAAACGATGAGTACAAATGTTGGCACGTTTATGCTGGAAAGAGCTTATTTCTAAAAATAAGAAATGTTAACATACTCTGTAAACCGTACGGGCTTGCGTAGCTCACTAACAAAATGATTGTGCCTAGAGGCAGCGGGAGCGGGGGTCGGAGTTGCGGGAGTATTGACGACTGCAGGAGGTTCCGGGGGCGGAACGCTGTCTGCTGCCACCGGGGGTTGCGTACGAGGAACGCAGGCGTGGCTGATGGTTCTTCCGTAAATGCCGGTTTCAGCCTGTCGACAGAGACTACTTCGCGTTTGCTGTTTCGGCTAACGGTGAAGGTTTTCGTGTCTCGTGCAAGGACACGATAGAGACCGGTGTATTGGGGTTGCAGTGGCCGCCGCAATTCGTCCGTACGTAGAAAGACATGCGTGCAAGAGGATAGCTTTGCGTGCATGTGCACGGCTGAAGAGTGCTCTCTAAGCTGCACTGGACGCAGCTTTCTCATGTGGCGCGTCCAAAGAGCTGTGTAGCTGCCGTATTCGTACGGTGCCGGAGGTGCAGGTAATCCATGTGTGCCACTGAAAACTAGTTCGCTGCAGTAATGTTCAAGTCTCCTTTCACTGTGTTTCGTGAGCCTAGGAGAACTAACGGTAGTGTCTCTTTCCACGAGAGATCGGCATGTGCTCTAAGGGCTGATTTTAGCTGGCGATGGAAAGGCTCGACCATTCCATTTGCTGCCGGGTGGTAGGCCGGAGTTCGGATGTGCCTGCTCCCTAGCACATTCAAGAGGACTGATGGCCTCTGAGTATGCCTGGGTGCCGTTGATGCTAGTTTTCGTATGTGAGTCGACCAGTTTCCGTTTTCGCGTATCGACCACGAGGCCGAAATGCTGAAGAAAATCAATTCCCAAAATAGCGAAAGGTACGGCTGCAACTGTGAGAACCCATCGAAAATCTCGCCGGACGCCTAGGTCAAGCGTGAGTGAGCGTTGACCATAGGTGGAATGGGTGTACCGTTAGCAGCACGAAGCATGGGTAGGGAAGAAGGGGTCGCCTTGCCGGATCTTGGAGGAATCACGCTGACTTCCGCTCCGGTATCGACGAGGAACGTGATTCCCGTGCTTGAATCCTTGATGTGAAAGAGGCGACTCTTATGGGGGGTACCGGTCGCGTTTGTCTCCATTACGGACCGGCTTGGGAGTTTCCCTGGTTGAAGTATTTACAAGGGGCGACGCAACGCTTCGCCCGGTTGCCGAACTTATTGTGGTACCAGCAGAATTAGCCAGATGCCTGAGATTTACGCGGGGACTTACCCCGACGTCGAAGCGAAGGGGATCGTGTCTTAAGGCGGGCAAAATCTCTCCGAATAGCTGATATCTCCGCCCGAACCTTGCGTCAATCATCGGGTGGCGGCGCGTTGAGTGTTGTGGAGCTGGAAAGCTTGGGGTCTCGGAACCCTTTTTCGTACGATTCGTCACCACTCTAATGAGGACAGGGGAGACGGTGCAAAAACGATCCTGAATCTCATCAGCGAGTTGTGCCGCGTCCAACAAGGACGGGGACTTGGCTGCTGTGAGAGTAGCTTGCTTGTCAACCGGAAGGTGTTGCATCCACAACTCCTTGAGGAGTGTCACATCCATGGATGAGAGGCCCAGCAACTGTTGCATTTGAAACAGCAGATCAGATGGCCGCTTATCTCCCAGTTGCAGATCCCTAAAGAGCTGTTGTAGCCGAGGTCTATCAGACGGTGTGACCCGTTCGATAACTGCTTCTTAAGGGCTTCATATCTATGTTCGGCGGGTAAATTCAGCAGGAGGTCACGCACTTGCATTGTGACATCCTTGGGAATCCTGGCCAATGGTTGGCTAAATTTAGCCTGATCTGTTGTAACGCGCTGATTGTAGAATTCCGCCTCTGAGTGCATGAACCACAAAGCGGGTTCCATATCTAGGAACTGTGGAACAGTGATTGTGACTGCTCTGACTGTCGGCTTCTGTTCTGAGTCCATTGGAAATTAAGGCCAAGCTTTATATATATATACTAAAATGATCAACGAAAATTTACGTATATATATATGAACGAATAAAATTAGGTAAACTCCCAAAATTGGAAACGGTTTACCGGAATTAAGAGGTTTCGGGTTAAAATAATTTACTGCAAATAATCGGGAAAAAATGGCTGAAAAAATGGATTGATAATCGGGCTCACCAAATTGTAGAGGACTGGTACGTTTGTCTAGAATCGTGCCTATTCTTCACGATAATTAGATCAGAAATACTGATTATAGTACAACGAAGTTTATTGCGAAGAGACCGGGAAAGCGAGCTGTAAGCAAAACACAACAGAAGAAAAGCGCGACAGACCAGTAGCTAACGACCGGAAGGTGCAAGTGGCTAAAATTTATCCGCAGGGAGCGTATGCTGTAGCTAGTTCACCATAAACATGTGGGTTTGGAATATCGTGGTAGTAAAGGTTGACGGAATATTTAGGAAAGTATGGAATATGCCCATTGTATTTTGATAATTCGTTTGTTTTAACGCGCAAACGATGTTTAACAAGGACGCCAAGGATTTGCGCCAAATTAGCAGCGAAATATGTTGACGAGATAGCTGCAGTTTTGCGATCTGGTTGATAGAGGGAATAAGGAACCAATGATTAATAAACATGCACCTTATAACTTGTAAGCAATTATTTTTAATGAATTTTCATTCGATATTCCTTGAAATTGATGCCGACAGTTTATAAGTTTGGGTAATAATGATCATCCCCACGTGTGATGGGAAACCACTGAAAATTAGAGGCGTCGTGGGCAAGTAGATGAGGCCGCAGCTGATGACTTCTAAACATAATGCGGGTGCAACCCGGCGTGAAATGCTTAGATTAGATATTGCTCGCCGTAATCAGCGTAACCTGCTTTGGCCTTAAGGTAACCAAAAAATCTGTAAGATATTTCAGTCACCTGATCACCGAGAAAATGTAATATCACGTGTCTTCTGGAAAGCAAAGTGGCTGAACTAGAAGTGAGGTACTGTACTACATGAAGCCATTCGGGGTTAACAGTTCGACGGTCAGCCTACGTGCACCCTATAGTCACAACGCCACGACCTATGGTTGGACACACTGGCGTCTATGTTCGACGGTCAGCCTACCTGCACCCCAGTGAAAAAATCACGATACTGAACTATAGAAATACGTTTATTATATGTACATGTTATCATTATCTAGGTTATTCCGTCAGAAATCAAGAAGGCTGCATGCTTTCTGCGCCGCTTCAGTACAAGTCATCGTCTTGCTGTGCATGCTGGTCTACGGTTAAACCGTATGTAACACGTTAAGTGGGGTATCACTTACGTTTGCCGGTGACTTGGACCCGCTTGCGTTGGGGGACAACGCAAAACTCATCTTCAGGTGTATCATCAATGAATAGTGGAGCTGCACACGATCTGTGTTTTGGTTTCAACGTCGGAGTTGGTACAGTGTTTGGGGTAGATGCAACCGAACATGCATAGTTAATGATATCATAACTTACCTGGCGAGGGAGGTTGTAACTGCCCTGTGCAGAAGGGGCAGTGTGATATGTCAGCATCATTCATGCACTCCACATGGAAAAATAGTTGGTCCTTATCGAGCCGATAACCATTCGTACCAACGGGGTTACCACAATATCCAGAGGGCACCCCCATGTGAACATTCTTCTCCCACCTTGGCTGTTTTGCATTGCACGACGGAAGAAGGGGGAAGTCTGTGTATGGTAAGGCCGCCTTAGCTGTTTCAATGGACTGGTGCGTGAAAGCTATGATAGCCTTGAAAACGCGGCTTCCTGTCCGGGGGTTTACATCGTGCAGCTTGGCTAACCCGTGATGCAAAATTTTGTAATCAAGTTGAAATGTATCGCTGCCGGCGACCTTCACCTCTCGGCGGAACATACTACTTTTGGGTAGATTGTATTCAGCGAGCCATCATCGATGGATTGGGAAGCGGCCTAGAGCAAATGCGGTCATAGTTAACAACAACCTACTGTATGGATAGAAGTGCTTTTTGAACACGGACAGCATATGAATACAAGGTAACCACATGGAATTATAGAAACTGCACTCGCACGTGCCATCACTGATGTTTACTGTATAATGTGTGCCCTCATTACTAACTCGAAGCTACCAAATAATGTTAAACAAAGTACGATTACCTTGAACTCGTCCAACCGTTCGAAGTGCAGCAGGGGGGTACGCCCCTTGAGATGCTTCAACACCAACTGACTGGCAAATGTTGTCAGCCGAGACAGCATATTCTTAACGTACACGTCTACGCTGACCACCTCCCGACGATCGCAACCGTAGGTGCACTGCATCTCAAACTACCGCATTGGCCACTCGCCGTGGGACCAAATTTTATTACTGGCCGTGGTTGGGTGATCTCTGGGATGAGTGCGCTTCTTTAGTCGCCCATTCGCATTCTCCAGACGGTTGTTTGTTCGATTTCCGAAATGAACAACATCCGACTGTGCAAGGATGGCCCACTTTGGCTTCATATACAGCCAATTGCACAAGAGATGGTTCATGAAGCTGGGGGTCTGTTCGCCGGATTATTGCAACATCCCGGTTGAACCTGAGAAATGAATAGACAAAGGTGATCACTCACACTTCAGAGTTGTTGCAAGTAGCCACGCGATGAAACAAATACCGGCTTCTGAATGAATTCGTCTGGATGGTGATTATAAGGTTCATTACAACTTACATGTTTCCTCACAGCATCCCGAACATAGAAGGAACATAACATAATGTCGCACCCAAAGACTACTCGTGCTGCTCGCATTTGGCCCGCCATTTTATCCATCACAAACGTCCTAACACGTATGTTTCCCCCCATAACCTCCCGGAATGTCTCGAGCAAATGACGCAGGGATGCGTATTTCTCACTTCGTAAATAGGCGTACATTACGGGTCGTCCATGGCCCATACCGTCTGTAACGAGGAACTGATACAGCTTTAGGCTACAGCGGTCAATGCAGAGTGATGGAGGACCTACTTGTGGCGGTTGGTTCCACGAGTGGCATCGACGTTTACCACGTCAGGGAACCGTCTGAATAACTGAACTTGCTCTCTGCGTGCAAAACATATGTGCGTGTACAAATTGTTGTCGTCTCTGATGACACGCAGCACGCCGTTTTCCTCTATATGATCCAGGATTTGTGGCAGATTTTCTGCTACATTAGTGCACACTAACCCACTTACTTATCACTGGCGGTTTCAACCAATGACGGATGTTGCAAATATCCATGTTAATTATATACTTGCCATAAACCTCTGCAGCATACTGCTTCAACTCAGCAGTTGGCGTGTTGTACTCAAAAAGATGTCTCGAGTTGTTCACTTCACTGTCTGTGAGCCGACGAATCCTTGGATGTGCATCGTACAGCAAGGCAGTTAGGTCGTGGTTGTGCTCCAACGTGAAAGAGCTAACAACCAACACGGTATTCCTCTTAACCACGTTAAAGCGTGATTGGCAGCATGTATCGCGGGAACTGTGCAATGGGAATTATGTGAACTGAACTCACTAAACACGTCGTACTCCACGGCTTTCGCTCTTACGTCGCTTGTGTTTTATACAACGGAATGCCATCTAACAGGTAAACTCAACGGCAATCACACTCACATGATCATACTTCAAGCGCCCACTGCCTGATTTCTTGCTTGAACCAAGCACATACAGAACATTGTAATCCTTCATGTACCGATCTAAGCAACTTTTGAACTCGCTGAAGCTAGCAAATTCGCGATCCTCAAAGACATCTTTGAAGCCCTGTAAATAATCCATAACCTAAAATGGAATATAAGATAACCTCGGTCAAATATTAATCACACGTGAAAAAAATCTTCACAAGATACTACATTTATACCGTCACAACACCTACCATCGCTAATTTCGATCTCGGCGCCAAATGAAGGACAAACTGATTTACGGTCGACTAAAACAAATCTTTTTAACTCTCCTGATGCTCTCTGTCATGAAAATCGATGACTTTTACATTCCTAGGCGATACCACGGAAATATCGTCCACTGCTCAATGAATTCTTGTTTTATCGCGGTCTGATGGCAGATTTCACTCCCTGTGGGTAATTTTCATCGTGCAATTGCAAGTGTGACCTTGGGCGGTCGAACCAAGGAGAAAATCCAGACATGCAACCAAACAATGTCAATAGTGTCAAGGGTCAAAATAAATAGCAAAATAGTTGGAATACTTGGCAAACCAAGAATGTCTCTACAGCCCCGGACTTACATCTAAACTCGCCTGTTTTAGTGAAAAAGTCTAACTTTGGATCTTGTGTAAAGTTTGTGCGCGGGAGGAACCACGCTGTGCGGTGCATGCTCTGAGACATGGTTCCACACCTCGTGCCTAGGCATTTCTGGTGAGATTTACAAAATGTCAGCAACACAGCTGGACTACATCCTTTTCGTTTGTCTCTGTCGTAGGATTGCTTGGCAGGCTGTGAAGCTAACATCTCACCACACGCAGTGAATGTAATATCCCCTGGCTGTAGTCAGTAAGACATGTAATGCGACAGTTACAAGCACAGCATTATGCGTCAGTTGCTTTGGGAGCAAAGTCAGAGAGGTTTACCTTGGTTGCTCCGAAAACAGTCATGCCTACTACATTACGATGTTGGCTATTGCTGCATGGTTGAAGCATATGGGCTTAGTAAAACACATAAGGCATACGGGGTCAGGTACATTGTAACGAGTATTAACTGTGTGTGTGCGACCTACGGCAATTTGATGCCTCCTTTGTACTGCCAAACTATGGTCTGTAACATGGTACATTCTCGAGTTTGTAATTTTTACGAAACTGCGAAATGTTTTCTCACTAACCCTGCAAACCGCAACTAGCGAGGTAGTAATTCATTTTTAACCGTCCCGAACAACACTCATGATCCTACACAGCCCATTACTACTGAGAAGCCGTCAACAGCGTCTAAAGAAACGGCCGAATTCAGAGGTTCTTCGCTTGCTCGTACCAGAGAAACCCAGTCCTACTGCACGGGAGAGCCACGTTAATGCTGGTGTGAGTTCGACGAAATTCTTTGGGGGTACCAACACTGGGAGGACTCTGTAGTTATTCAGAACCTTTACGAATGTGCTGTCAGCTGCCTAAAGCTCCGCGACGAGCAGGATCTAGAGCTCTGGAGGGGCCTTTGCAATAAAATGGACATAAATCCATGTGTCCCAGACTCTATCACGAGGTTAACAAGGGAACTGCATTCGGCACCTGCCGACAAACGTCGGTTAGCAAGGGTCGTGCTTTCGTCATCTAATTTGGCTGAAGACGTTCTCCTAACGGCACATAAGCTGTTAGACGACTCCGGGGCTCAGGTGTACCTTGATATACTAGGGGCAGAACGCCAGGGGCGAGAGCTCGTTAGGAAGAAGTCTGGGACCACTGACGGATCTCGCAGTTTTACTATTAAGGGTGTCCCCGATTCCATTGGCGACGGCCTGGAACACGACAGGAGCCAGTGGCAGTTCTTGACAATTATACTCGAAGTCCATGTTCAACGTATCCACCGCATCCTGCTGCCCAAGCCGGAGCCAAGCGAATCTCGACCACCGTCTCAAAATTACCGTCACCTCACAGCAGATAGCGCTGCACATACGGGGCGGCCCCGTCATTGACGTCGCCTTATCCCTGGCGGGATTAAGTCTCACCCCAATCGTTCCAAAGAGGAACGGAATTCAATAAAACCCGATCACAGCAAGCGCACCTGTCGCCTTATAGTGTCTGCTGAGGATATGGGCTTCAAAGAACCCACTACAACCGGCTCCTGTGGAATCGGCGAGCCACACCGTCGTTGCGCATTGAATGAACTAACCCATTCACAACCTCAGAATAACGTTCACTCGTTTATCACTTACTCCGTAAAGTGCATGTACACAAATGCGCTTAGTTTAGTCAGTAAATTACCAGAGCTCCACGAACTTCGTTCTTCTGCAAAGCCCCGGATTGATGCCGTAAAGCAACCGTGGCCCATCACTTTCTGTTTAGATTCTGAGCTCGTTCAGAGGATGTGATCATCTTCCGCGCGGACAGAACTGAAGGTAGAGGAGAGGGATCGGCTGTCTATGCCCACACTTCTCTTCAGACCTTCCGTTTCAACAATCCAGTACTTGCTGCGACTCGGGAAACCGTTTGGCGATCGAAGCGCCTCAATGGTTCCGATCGTTGGCTAGTGGACATGCTGTATCGTCCTCCAAAAGACGAACTCATTACTTGGGTTTAAGGTTTTACTCACCCTAGGATTCCTGCATGTCCTCCTTATCTGAAACTAACCTTCCGGCTTTCTCACATGCAAGCACTGAAAATTCTGTTTGCACGTTTTTTTCATGCAGTCGGAGCATTGAGCTTTGCGTAGCATATCTCTGGTTTCACTCACTGATGTACTGATCCGTCGTGGCTGGGCTGCTTATTCACTAACGAAGAGTTGATGGTTGGTAATCCTGAAATCACCACAGCACTCAGACTCAGTGATCACGCAGTCGTTTTAGCTGATTTCACTTGCTGCATGAACCTGGTCACCTCAATGGATGTGGAGAAACTGCGTGGCCGTTTGACAACGCAGTCCTAGGTGAGCTTCATCCCTCCTTCACTTATGTGAGAAGGTTACTACCATTCTTTCCGCAGTCGTTGGTGAATCCGCACTGTCGTCGGGCACCAAATGGAGCAAGCCTCCAACTCAACTGCGCACTCACACAATCATTCTGAAGAAGTGGTATGCTTGAACGTGCTATCGATTACCCGGATTTGAAGTAGACCAAAAAATATACACTGCTTTCAGGAACCGGTGTTCATCGCTAACTCGACGTGGTCGCCTTCATTATCAACAACGTCCCGCGGAACGCTTTATCGCTGATCCAAATAGCCTCTTCCGATTTGTAGCATCAACTCGCGAGACGAAACCTGGACTTTCACAACTCTTAGGCCCATCAGGCCCCACTAGCTCTGATACAGAGACCGCTGATGTCCTCGCTGAGTTCTACAGCTGTTAGGAAAAGCACTTTTCCCAAAAAAATCGCTATAGTTCCCAAGGGAAATAGATGCTTTGATTTTGAGAACTCGAATGGCCGCCATCATTCTGGAAGATTCGAGTTCGCGCGCTTGCTTCTGATTGGCCCGTTCAGCGACCTAGGACCAAGGCCACCGGAAACCTATAAACACAGCCGTTTTGAGCCACTGTTTTGCCTTCGGGCTGGACAGCAAATAAAGCTCGTTTGAAGGCCGTCTTTTTCCTCTCTTGTTGGGGGGTTCTAAGTTGCGAGAGTTGGGTCCGAGTACTTGCGTTCCGATTATTCGTATCGTTTGCAATATCGTTGCGTTTCATTCGTGATCGTGATACTGCTCGCCGTCTTCCTGTCCGTTCTTGCCTCCCTCTCTCAGGGGGTTGTAACAACAGCGGTGTTTTTCCGCAGTCCTCACCAATTCCTCAGGTTCGTCTAGACGCTGAAATTGATGGCACTTACACTGTGGATACTTCCTCCATGGCAGTATTGGCTAAACTCCGGTGCCTTAGGAACAACTCTCCTGGCCTCGAAGGTATACTTCCCAGGGCCTTATGTGAAGCAGCCGAACAGCTTGCTAATCCACTTAGCTTGTTGTCTGCGCAATCCGTCTCCCTGGGAACAGTATCCAGCAGCTGGAAACTCGCGAACATCACACCCGTTTTCAAGGGTGGTGGGCGTAATTGTCCCAGTGATTACAGACCAATAGCTTTGCTATCGAGCGTCTCGGAAATTTTAGAGGCGCTTGTATATAACTTGCTCTGTAAGCACCTCACCTCGTGATTTCTGCTCCCATGAACAACACGGATTTCGCAAGGGCCGTTCGTGCACTACAAATCTGCTAGTGGTCACCGATCAATGGACCAAGGCAAGGCAATGGAAGTGAGGTTGTGCACTTCGAATTCGCCAAGGCGTTTGACCGCGTGGACCATGCTGTTTTACTCGGCAAGCTTTCCTATCATGACGCAAAAGGTAATCTTCAGTGGCTTGAGTCCTATCTTGATAATCGTCTGTACAGTGTGTGCGTAAACGGTGCATTCTCTACCTGGAGGCTAAACCTCATTGGGGTACCCCGAAGTTCATTTCTTGCCCCCTTGCTATTTCTGATATTCATCAACTATTTTCATCTTTTAATCACGTCCCCGTTATTAATGCTTGCTGACGACGTTAAAATCTGGCGTGGCGTCAACATTATCAACGATTCCTTTATCTTACAGAAGGACCTTCACATTCTATTCGACTGGTTTCAAGTGAACCGACTTAACTCTAATGCTGGCAACTGTAGTTATGCACATTTGCAGCCCTGTGGACACCACATATCATCTCGATGGGTATCCACTTCAGACATTTCTTATCGAGAAAGACCTGAGAACCATTGTTTCGCACACCCTCTCGAGCCCTGCGAACGCTGAAGCGAATGCAATAAAGGTTAACGACACCCCGGCATTATTGAGACGTCCTTTCGATCAGTTCAACCCTAGTTGTTTCCAGTTTCTTTTTATAACGGCTTCTTTCGACTGCATCTGGAGAATGGAACTGTGGTTTGGTCACCATATCTCCAAAGGAACAAGTTTATCTTTGTGACTGTGCAACGTCGTGCTACTAAGGCAGCCCGGGGCCTGAAAACTAAGATATATGAGGAAAGACTGATATACCTGAAAATGCACCCCTTAGAGTAATGTCGGCTCAGAGCTGACGTGCTTTCCGGTGCAGTAGGACTGGATCTCTGAGGTAGGACTCAGTGGAGAGCGTCCGGAGACTTCAACATAGCAAGACTTGGATGAACTGTATAAGTGCACTGTTGGGAGGCGACTGCCACTAACTGTTGATAAGTTCAGACGACTGTTAGAAGTCAGTGATGAAGCTGAACGTGGCGCATAAAGGGAGTTGGGAATAGTACTCATGTGCAGAAAGTGGTTGGAATTATGGACGTACGAATCCAGTTGAGTGCAGACTTCAGGATCGCAAGCCAGGCTTTGCGCCAGCTCAAAAGGACGGTTGCATGACGAGACCCATAAGCATATATTTCTCTGTGTTAGACGTACATTCGGCCACACCTCGAGTACTGTGTACAGGCCTGGAGTCTCTCTTTTACAAAGGATAAGCAGACACTAAGGGTAGTACAACGAAGACTCACGAAGATTTTTGCAGGGCACGAAATGATGAATTATCCCAAAAAAGGTCATCATCATTTGAGGGAAGGGGTTCTGAGACGCGAGAAATCACCTGTTGATTCTCAGTGGATATTCGGCGCTCCGAGGACACGAGATGATGCCTGCTAAGGAGCAATTCAAAACAGATATTCCAGCACTTTTCATGTTGGGTAGTGAACTCCCGGAATAAGCTACCGCTCGCATTAGTGGCCTCTACCACAGTGACTGACTTTAGGTACCGTCCTAATAAGCGTTGGTTGGTGGTGGTTTCGGAATTGATTTGAAACTTTCTTGAACCAGCAGAACGTGAGTTTTTGTTTTTACTCCTTTCTTGCTCTCTTTCTTAGCATGGGCATATCTATTTTCCTGCATGTTATAGTGATTCCCTATTAGTAGTTTGACTTTGTTTTAGTTTTATCTCTGCTCAATCCTTCCTCTCACTATAGTCATTTGTCCATTTTGTTTTATTCCTTTTTTGGGACACAAACCATGTTCGGACAGTTATGAGTCTGAGGTTTATGTTAGCAGTAGCTTTGAAATTTTACCAGTATTTGTTCGATCAGCATGCCACATTATCCAACGGCTTTGCAAACACGTCACGCCTTTAGTGGGGTTCTCTTTATCAAACTACAGTGAGGCTCTTTTCCGGCTGTTGCAGCACGGTGGAATTTTTGGAGCTCACAGTGCAAGAAGCGGGACATCATTGACACTCACCGCAAGTGCCGTGAACTGAACTGAGCGCAAATGAAGATTGTGATGACCTTGATGAGGAAGTTAACGATGCTGCCTCCGGTTTCTGACACCATTTCACAATCACACTTGTTGATCAATTTCATTGGAAACCCACCCTAGTAGCACGAGCGTTCCCTGAGTGTTCCCTGAGCGTTCCCTGAGTGTTCCCTGACCGTTCCCCGAGTGATCCCTGAGTGTTCTAACTAGACACTTTGGGAACACTCAGGGAACGGTGGGAGAAAAAAATGCGCGCAGCCCCATTAAGCGATCTGATCATATGCCGCCCATTATCTGTTTTCCTACGGAGCTCAGTAGCGTCAAACGGAAATCTAATCTCGCACAATAACGACGACGCAATGTTCCAATTAACGAGAAACGATGTAGAAG